>JAZHYW010013949.1:0-30772 GCA_037355805.1 Ixodes ricinus | reverse complement strand
GTCCCTGTGGCGTTTCCCGCTGCTGCACCTTCCCGCCACGCACATACAGGCCCACCGAAGCGTGAATTTGACCGTCCCAGAGCTGCAGCAGCCTGGACATCCGAGCTCGACGAATCCGGCTTCCTGGCGAGAACGAATAAAGAGTCCTACTTCTCGAAACAAGGAAGGTAACGCCGCTCAATGACACCCCCGACAAGCGCTTTTCGTCAGAGCAAACCGCGAACACTACTCACGTGACTCAAACGCCCCCCCCCCTCCTTCGTTCTTTATGTCCTTTTCTTCTTTCTTTTTTTTTAGTTTTTAAGTGGTTCCTTCTCAGAGTTCCTTGACACTGAACGTCATGGGCGGTTGCCCTGACGGCGATGGATACTACACTATAGCGGGTCACTCTTACGCATACTATCTCAGCATGCAGTTCAGACCGGCGCGTCTACGTGTGCTACCAAAAGCGTCGCTCTGATCGGCCTTCCACTACCTTCCACAATTGGCCGAACGCTGGCTGTGACGAGTGGGCTACATCAACCGATCTCACTCAGCTTTCGGCGCATGCGTGACGCTGCAATAGCTTTGGTTCACAGGAGGCAGACGGCGGTACACGAGAGGACACGCGCCATCTCGTCCTCTACACGGGCAGAGCTCCAGCGAGGTTGTCGCACGTGCAGAAAGACTACAGCTCCCTCGATGCATTGCGGTGGTGGTGGCGTAGTCAAACTGGCTAGTGAGATCGCTCCTATTATGCTTTCATCGATGGAAATAACGGCAATGTCAGACTGTCGAATTTGAAGGTGTCGCTTTAAAAAAGTGATGACTCCAACGTTCCACCGTACTTTTACACGTATACCATCGAACTTGACCCCACAAGTGATAATCCTTGCCGTGACGTCACGCGTATGAGCCATAAGAGGGCGCCATTGAGTCACCTTCGCTAAAGCCCTCTATCCTGGGAAAAGTGGCGTCGTTTATTGTTGTGGAAATGCGCGAGACACGTACCACGCGCCACTTCTGGGAAGAACATGGCGTCTGAAATCTATAGCTCAGTGCTGTGCTGTGGCGCCTATCTTCCTATTGGTACTAAATAAGCTTATGAAGATCTAGTGGCTCCAGATCTTCCCAACGACTGCACGTTGCACCTGTCTCGTACATCGACGTACCTTGCGCTACTTTTAAAACATGAAGGGGCTTTAATCTTCTCGCCAACAGTCATCTGGACGAGCATGCATGTTAAATAACAAAAGTTTGACAATGTTACCTTCGCGTACAGGGTGCACTTGTGGTTGCGCGCAAGAGCGACCAGACACTAAGCATGAAACTTACAAAAGTCTCTTAATACTGTGCAATGTATATACAAGTTATGACGCCCAACACGCCTGACGAAACAGGCGTGTCGAGCGAACAACATGGCAACGTCCGGCTCAGTTTGCCGATATCGCGGCCATTTTTTCTTTCCAAAACCAGCGCCTTGACGGCTGTCTGCGCCATGAAGAATGTCGCTACATTTAAGACGCGCCGAACGCGCTTTTTATCCTAGAAACTTTAGACTGATCGCCTGTAAGCTCGACAGCTTTACCCTCTTATTCGCCTAGTGACCAAACAAATTTTTGATGCAGAGGAAAGAATCAGAGCGAGACCCACGCTGGACAGCTTCGCTCGATGTCGTTCGCTGAGATGAAGACGCGGGTGCTTCACTCTGAGCAGCTCCTACGAGTCTGCTGCCCCACTCTTCACTCGAAACACAATTAATTGGTCTTCCTTTTCTCGGCTCTGACAAGGACAAAGGAAATCGGCACCGGGTGAGTTAGCACACCGCAGCTTCAATAACGTGGAACAAAAACTAACTCCCTCTGCAAGATCCAAAGATGCTGCGTTCAATTCTCCCCCCCCCCCATTTTCAACATGAATAAGCAATGCATTTGGTTACGGTCGTGATGACATGCTTACTGCGTGCTTACTGCGTGACGCACGTTAGAGACCCCAGGCTAGAAGCGGTACTGTACTGGCCAAATTTGTCATCTACAGCGGAGTCACCCAACGGCCATTGGGGCAGACTAACTTCCCCCTATCTAACCATGCACACGTCGAAGTTACTTAAAATCGGTATACCATCATACAATTGCCACGCGGGCTGATTGGTAAAAACGGCTTGACACCCTTTCGCCACAGTAAATGCACGACATTGGTCGAACTCGGCGCCTGTTTAACACAAATAATTTCGATCGCTGGAAAGAAACCCGCTTGGGCTGTGGACACAACTCAAACACAACCCCAATTTGCGTCCGTTTCTGACGATGACCGCGACTCTTGCGAGCTGGGTGAAAGGCGACTTGTTTTTGTGGATTTTGTTTTCTTTTTTCTTTAATATTTTCGTTGCACTTTTGTTTGCGTTCTATCTCCGGCGCTGCCAAGCCGCAACCGAGGAGGGAGGAGGAGGATCGCTCCTTCGCGCGATGTCCGAGGCGCTCGTACCTCGCGCGCCGCCAGTCTCGCTGTCCCGGTCAAGGCTAACGGGTGCTTCTCGACTCCGAGAGAACGAGAACAACACAAAACGACATTATTAATCAGCTTTGCCACGAGAGCCTGCTTTGTTCCCGCCTGGCGTGCGGACGATAAGCCGAAGCGAGATGCGTGAAGTGCTCTTCGCCGCGAGCAAGGCGGCTACCAGCTGCGGTGGCATGCACTCGCTCAGAAGCATCCGAGTGTACGCGCCAACGGGCAGTTTTCAAACAGTCCCACGTTCGCCCATGTCAGGTGTGGGCACTGCACATGCTCAGGAGCCATATTCGCTTGAGGTGAAGTGTCTATGCATTAAAGCCCCTTCATGTTTCAAAAGTAGCGGAAGGTGCGTCGATGCACGAAGCACGTGAAACGTGCAACCCTTGGGAAGATCATAGCGGCACAACGCAGCACTGAGCTATACTTCGTTTCAGCTTGGGTCCAGACGCAGGCGATGCTACAAGCGCGAGCTCCGGGCTTCCAGCGTCCCTGCCAAGCACGCGCGCTCGTGCAGTACAGGCACTGTTCAGCGCCACACGCTCGTGCTTGTAGCATCGGCTGCGTCTACCCAAGCTGAAACAAAGTATAGATTTCAGACGCAATGCTCTTCCCAGAAGTGGCGCGCGGTACGTGTCTCGAGCATTTCCACAACAATGAATGGCGCCGCTTTTCCCAGGATAGAGGGGCTTTACTGTGCATTAAAGCCCCTTCATGTTTTAAAAGTAGCGCAAGGCGCGTCGGTGCAAGAGGCACGTGCAACGTGCAACCCGTGGGAAGATCATGGCGGCGCAGCGCTGGCACTGAGAGCAACGTTACTATACTTCGTTTCAGCTTGGGTCCAGACGCAGCCGATGCTACAAGCACGAGCGTGTGGCCCTGAACAGTGCCTCTACTGCACGAGCGCGCGTGCTTGGCAGGGACGCTGGGAAGCCCGGAGCTCGCGCTTGTAGCATCGGCTGCGTCTGGACCCAAGCTGAAACGAAGTATAGAACCACTCAGTTGGGAAACTGCCATAGAGACTGCTCTGAAAAAGTGGCACCGATCCGTCCACGAGAACCGAGCTAATGGCGATCCCAACGCCGCCACTTCTCCCGCAGCGGCCAGTCCAGGAACTGCACGTGACTTCCATTTTCGTTGTAATCGGCCATTTTGGGGCCAGAACAGATACTGTGGAAGGGCTTCGAGGTACCGCCCCCGACTCCCAAGCGGACGCGCCGCAATTAACTACCGTGGTTAATATGCGCCTAACTCCAGGACGCGCTACCTGAAATCGCCGCTGAGGCAGGGTTGTATAAAAACAATATTAATTATACTGCAAAACCTTGCGAACTAAAGATTTTAGAAAACAACACGCGCCCCCCATTTTAGTACTAAACTCCAATAAAAGTTACTACAAAAAGAGTTTTTTCCGTTAGTTTTTACGCAAAAACATGCTTTCTAAAAGCTCAAGGCGACCACAGTTAAGACAAATGATACAGAGTGGCGCTGTTGTCGCATTTAGCTCGGTCTCGGTGGACGCCAGCGGCCCAGGTTTCAACGGTGAGTTTCCCAACTGAGAGTTCTAGTAACGTTGACTGAGAGCTAGATTTCAGACGCCATGTTCTTCCCAGAAGTGGCGCGCGGCACGTGTCTCGGAGCATTTCTACAACAATGCATGGCGCCACTTTTCCCAGGATAGAGGGCTTTACTGTGCATGCGCCTTCAGCGCCACACCACAGCGTAACGACGTCAGAATAGAGTATTGGTCCATACTGCGGCGCTATGCAGTAGAAGCCTAATAGACCCTTTCACGAATTCAAGTGCCATCTAGTGGCTGAAATATCGGTCCAAATTGCTGTATGCTAATGGCGCATAAAATCGGGTACCTATTCCTCAAAAGCAAACGTACGAAAGATTCGGTGTTTTTGGCTGAACGGTTATTTTTCTATTGGCTTCAGTTTTGATGGTGTCAAGAAACTACCACTCTGTACCTCTTGATAACATTGACACTTGATTGTCATGAGCCACTCGCGGCGTGTGGAAGCCGAGCGTTCCAGTGACTTCAAGGACACCCTCAAATGCGTAGCGCATAGAAGCTTACAAGTATCGTCACGGTGACATCGAACAACAGTACAGCCAACTATCGTCTTGATGCTCAGGCTCCGCATCGGTTTCTGTCTTCAAATACTTCCTTCACCAGCCATCAAAAGGCTGCCATTAGCATGTATATACAGATGATAACACTTAGGTGATGATAGCTCTCAAAGTGGACAAACCGAAGTTCGAAAAGGGTATATTATATGGCAGTGACTGTTTCAACGTACACCGTCAAAATATCTGAAGAGTTATTTAGACGTCTATGACGTCACTTCCAGTAGGATGTCAAAATAGTGGCTTTATTATTTCGACGTCACCCGTCAATGCAGATGTCGCAGTGGCCATTTTGGATGTTCCGTGGTTTCTGTTTAGTTTCTGATGGTGTTGTCGGTGTTATGTTGACTGAGTCATGTGGTGCGTGCCTATAAATTTTCGGTCCTAGCCGGCAGTGGAAATGTCTTATTCGGCGCGTGTGTGTGGGACTGGCTTGACAGTTGATCCATGGTTGAGCCCAGGGGTTTCCCCAGGATTCCAATCAAGGGGGGTGTCCTAATGGCTCAGGGGGGGGGGAGGCGATGCGAGGCGAGGCTAGATAAAATATAAAACTGTTTCTTTTTTAGTCCACTAGCTAAATTACAGACGTCTATTAACCAAATGCTCATACCCGTAATGTATGTTTCCCTTTCTCTATATATACACCTGAGAGGTGGTGTTTTCTACTTAATCTAAAAAAAGAATTTTATTTTTTCCTTTTTTTTTAGATTCAAGGGGGGTGTCCAGGAAACCTAGGGGGGGGGGGGGGTGTCTAGAGAAATCCCTGGTTGAGCCTTCCGTACGTGATACGCCCGGCGGCGACGTTCTGAGCTCGCGCGTCATTCTGGCACGTGTATCACTTAAAATTTTAAATCTATAACAAAGGCGACCTGGATATCCTTTCGTCCTGTCTGCACGTAGCAAATGTAAGTGCGCACACAACAGTGGCGGATCCAAGGGGGGGCGACGGCGGGCGGCCGCCCCCCCCCCCCCAAACAAAGTCGACCCCCTCCCTCCCCCTTCTCGGAGGGCAATTTGACATGGGTGGACCCAACTTGCACAAGAAAGAATGGGAGAATAGTATCCTCAAATATTTTCCGCCCCCCCCCCCCAAACGGAGTTCTGGATCCGCCCCTGGCACACAACGTTGCACTGAGAAATGTGGCACGCTTTTTGTGCCTCCATACCGTGCGATCGCGACTTCTTATGTGGTTGCAGTCTCGCTTTGCATCTGGCTCCCGCCCTGTTTTTAACCGGGTTTCGTGAGTTCGTTATTTAGATTAGATTTTCTTTTCGGTTCGTGTAGAACGAGCGGGTTAACTACGAAACGATCGGGATGTTAAATACGACGTTGTGAATGCAACCATTGGCTCCTTGATGTTTCTTGACCGGTGCGAACGAAGAAAGGTTCTGGCGCAGTTGTACGAGATACACGCATTTTCTAATAAGCTGCAAATTTTATGACACGACATTCAGCCCGTTTGTCTCTATAAAACACGTAAAATAATTTATGAATAGCAACGGTGCCGCATTCTGTAATGCTGTACGATAACCAAGCAAACGGTACGAGCGGCCTAATAGCTGATGTACTTTGACATGTTTTTTTTTTTCATTCCACATCACTTTAAAGGTCATAAAAACTGCAATCGACTGCATATTTGTTTTTGAAAATGCGTGTTGAACCGCGACGCCGCCTGCAAGCAAGATGATATTTGTTTGACCGCCACTTTCGGCAACTTTCCAGTCCGAACTCCGAAGCTCCGAAGTTCTAAGTTTAAGATGTCAAAATAAGGAGGAAAAGTTTTTGAAGAGGGTCGTCAAAGTAATTTTGAAAATATATTATTGTCTTCAGGAAGTGGCGTCATGGACGGGAAAATAATATTTAGGATAATTTTGAACAGGGACGTCGAAGAGTCATTAACTAATCATGTATATGGCGTTCCCACAGGGAAAATGCGGTGATGTCTTATTATTTACTTGCTGTTTAGCAACTGATCATTGAATCAATTATTCCATGTTAAGTAGACGCCTCAGTGGTTTCCCTCTAGCCAGTTTCGAATCCTGACCCAAATGACTACGAGGTGGTCGAAATGAATCATCTATCCTTCGCTGGGTCGATGTCCTCCTTTGGTTTAGCATCTAAAGCCCCCAAATTTGGTCTAATAAGTAAGAAACTGTCCGGTAAACTTTTGCCTTTGAGAAAACGGTTAAATTATATCGTCATTGCTTTAAGGAATGCCATCCGCAGAATATCCAAATTTTGGATCCTCCGCCGCTACAAGTAATTCAACTTTAAACAGAGCCCAACTGCTCAGATTGCACGCGCAAGAGAGACAGCGCTTTTGTTGGGAATAGCGGAAGCGCTGGCGTAACACCATCAAGGTGTTCTGCAAGGAGAGCACGACAGCTCTTCAGTGCTGCCACAGTAAAATAACTTCGTTCTAAGAAAGACAATATTTGCGGTATTGAGGGAAGTTCAGTACCATGCCTGTTGTGACGTCACGACACGACGAGCCATGCATATCTTGCGAAATTTGACGTGAAGTTTTGTAGAGATGTTCATAATTGATTTCACAAATATTGGGCTGTCTACTAATTAAATAAACATCACATTTGACCATATTTAGGCCCTCTCTACAGTGACCAGTGCAGATACTTAGTAACTTCCGGATATTAACGGACAATTACTTTAAGCATATGATTGGCAGGGTCTAAGTCGAGGCATATTGCCGTTGTACAATTTAATCCCCGTGTTGAGTTTGTTAGTCAGCTAGAGGTCATTCACGCGGGAGAGAAATGCCTCCCTTCATCGTTTCTGCATAAAGGCGCATCACGTGGTAGCAATGTCACGCTTTTGCGCTGAAGCCGCACTGGCGTAGACATCCTAGGTGGATGAGGAGCGTTTTACTCAGGCTACTCAAGCAGTCGTTACCTTGGCGGGGACCTCTTCGCAATTGGCGGTATTTTGTTCGCGTGTCTGGCAACTTTACGGATTTTGCTCTGCGGGATACCGGCTTTGCCATTAAAAATGGATGGGTGGATCGCCTAACTTCTTGTGGCTTGCGCTGTTGCGCATGTCGTCCGAGGTACCCGAAGGAGCCTCGCTTGCACGTGACATAATACGGCTCCGTAGCAGCCGTCATTGCTCCGTACCATACTGCCGTGCCCGTAACTTCTGCAGGATACATTTGGCACCATCGAATTAGTTCGTCTTTGCAAGGCTTGTCAAGAAGAAGAAATTGAAATGTCTCCAAGTATATGCCACAGAAGGTACGGCATGGGCAGAGGAGCATGGTACGGACAGTGCGCGGCTGACGTGACGTCAGTGCAAGCCATATATTCATCCCATTCGAGAGGCCGAGCAATGATATTGCGTAGGAGTGTTTTCCCGCGTTACGCAGTCATACTGGCACTAGTAAGACATAGAGCCACTTTATATGGCAGCGAAGCTGCCAGAGTAGCGACACGACGCAAAATTATCTAGATGCACGACGTCAGAAGCGCCTATAGTGATCTCCATTTTGGGCCTGGGAGGTTGCCATGGCAACCGTACTGCTAGCGACGCCGGGCGGCAACCTTTATCTAGCTGATATCTCCATTCGTTCATTGAAAGGTGGTAAAAGACCTAAAAGACGCTTTGCATAGCGGTACGGCACGGGCCTCTGGAGGAGCGGTGCCTGTTTCTTCTGTGAAGTGAGACGATTTGCAGCCCGGGGAGTGTCGGGCGACGAGAGCTGCTAAGTATCGTAGGTGCGCGGACAAGGCGAGTGGTTTTCCGCCGCCGGGATGGCGGCCGCTTCGTGGGACGAACGTACCGTCCTTGTACTTTCGGACTTCGCTCCTATGGAACAAAATCCGATTACGCCGGCCACGACAGGACGATTGCCTTGGGACATGACTGCTGCTCGACTGCCCCATAGTAAGAGAATGTATGCTTAGCATCATATTTCTTCAAGACCCAACCATCCATTCAAGATGAGATTGTCTCACCGACTGGCGAGGAGCGACGTCGACGACGGTCTCACCTTCGTTTGGGCGATGAACAGTCGACGGGGTTAAACCAAGGAGGACGGCATGGTGGTTTCCAGAGGATTGTTAACGCCATCAAAAGAGACGGACACCGGACATGAGGTGTTCTTGCCGACAGGCCAAGTGGTCGTCCGGAAGTTTACCGGCATGCAAAAAGTCAATATTTTAATCTGGTGTAGCACGCATACCCGTGTTAAAGGGGCCATGAAATGATTTTTTAACTTCTTCTTCCTTAGCTTTAATCCTCAACTCAAAAGAGAACAGTGGAATCCCGCGGTCGTGACATGCTAGGGCACCGGTGCGATGACCCCAATCTTCCACCGTGCTTTTTAGGCACACCATAGAACTTGGCATTCGCAAGTGCACTCATGTGCACTCATTGGCCACGAACGCGAATTTAAATATTCGTCGACGAATTGATTGTTGACGAGCGCATACATCCGAGTGACGCAGTTTTCGTGTCAAATGCTTGAGCTGGGGTCGGCTGACGCCATTTTGGCTTTTGTAGGCATTGCAAAGAGGATATTTAGAACCATACACACATGATGATAACATCATAGCACACGGACATTAACGAGCACAAAACGGGCCCAGCTACAGAAAATAAATATTACACTCTTAAAAAATAATTGTCTGTAACTTGTTAATTACAAAGACGAAAACACCTCTGAGCATATAAGTTTAATAGTATGTGTTGATGCATTGTTATAGAGAAGGTCATTTCATATACGTCATTTGAGCAAGCGCCAGCTTGTCACTTGAAAAAAACAACCAAAAACACTGCGATCAAGTGCAAGCTATTGCAACAAAAGCACGTTTATCAAAGTCTTCAGAACTGTCAATTCGTAAAATCGTCGATTAGTACAAAAGGTTAAAGATCGCAGGCGCTTCCTCGCTTAAAGTTGCTGTGATTATTCGGTGACCCAGGGCTGAAACAACTTCCCCTGGGCCCTACACACGACGTATACCTTTCGTTTCGATTCTC
Organism: Ixodes ricinus; assembly: GCA_037355805.1. NCBI lineage: Eukaryota > Metazoa > Arthropoda > Arachnida > Ixodida > Ixodidae > Ixodes > Ixodes ricinus. The sequence goes on along the minus strand of JAZHYW010013949.1, from coordinate 21,159 downwards.
AAAAATTCCAACATTCAAAGGAAGCTAGAAAATGCGAAAATGTTATCCTAAAAGCTATATGATAAAATCGTTGATTAGTACAAAACGTAAAGATCGCAGGAGCTTCCTCGCTAAAAGTTTCTGTGATTGCGCGGTTACCTGGGGCAGAAACAACTTCCCCAAGGTCCCACATGCGACGCATACAATTCGCATCGATTCTCAGACATTTCCAACGTTCAAACAAGGCTCGGAGTATGCGAAAATTGCATGCAAGAAGTCTTATCGATCCTTGAACATATCCGGGAATCCGAGCACCGCTACGGCGATATGACTGATGCTGTCGCACAGGTGCTAATATCCAGAGCGATCTTGCACAGAAAAGGTATAAAAGATCATTCTTTCAGATCTTCACGTTATACCTGTGTCTGAGAGCACGACGAAGTCCGAAATCGTCGGCAAGCAGCGGCACATTACGACTACCGCGCACCGAACAAACTCGTATCCATCAGCTCTGGGCGCTGCCATCTTACAGGTGACATCACGGCTCTTGCGAGGTCACGTGACGAGCAGTCACTCGGTTGCTAAGGAAACCGAGCCAGCTCAGCTCGTTGCTATGGTACCGCGTGTGACCAATCACGGTGAGAGGCGGCACAGGGAAAAGCGTGGCGCTACTCTGGCAGCTACGCTGCACATAGAGTGGCTCCTAGTAAGACACACATACACTCGCGCATGACGCCACTGACCAAGAAACGTCTTTGTCGCCGACTAATTTAGAGCATAAAAGCGAACGTTGTTTTTGAGACTTCAGTCTCTCGTTCGCAAAACTTGATGACGAAGTTGCGGGGATCGCATTGTTGGCATTGTGAACAATGCGATCCCCAGAATTTCGTCATCGAGATTTGCGATCGCCGCGGTGACGATATTTAAATGCGGCTCACACAGTGAACACCCACGAGCATTGCGTGAACATTCAATTTAGGCTCGTGCCAACCTATATAACCCTATATACTGACGAAGCTCTGGCAGATCGCTACGCGTGAAGCGGCCACCAAAATGGAAAAGGTGGAGTGGCAGACAACGTCGGAGAGGAGAGCCACGTGACTGGCGCTCCCCTGTGGCGAGGCGCTGAAACACACTCCTCCCGAGCGAACAAGTGTGTTTCAAGTAATCGCCTCTGCAATAGCTATGCGCTGACGTCCAGGTTTCCCGAGAAATGGCTCTTTGCTGCTCGGTGCTAATAAAGTCACTGGATCCTGGGAAAGTAGCGCCATTGCCTTCCCTACCTGCTAGCCGGACACAAACGGATACTAACATACAGACGACCCAAGCCTCCCAAGGCGATTGGCTAATCGGTCTACGTTGCCATGGAAATCGCCATCTTGGTCCATTTAAATCTTCAAAGCTTCCAGAGGGTCGTCCTAAACCAGTCGCGCCAAGATCACCATGGAGCATCATCGTACTGGAAGCGTTCCTCACAAATATAAGAGTCGTGGGCACTCTGTATGCAATCAACTTATTAATCATGCCCATCTCCATGGATCTCTTACAATTACATTGTTCTTCTTGCGTATTTCAATACAATAAACTTATTTTTCAGTGCCTCCAAGCACCGACACAGCATCTGCTGGTGGTACGAAGGTGTACGCTTGTTTCGCCGGTGTGTGGTTAGCAAAATCTCGGTATACAAAAAACGACTCCATAAAGCTACCCGTCACCAGCGAATCTAGATCGGCTCACCAAGAACGGAGGGGTCAAGGAGAAATTGCTCATTTCACGGACCAAGATGGCGACCACACAGGGAGCTTGGCGTTACTTTCCCAGGATCCAGTGACTTTAGGTGCTACCAGATCCTCGCGCTCCAACTCTGCGACCGGGCACTCCATGGCTCCGTCGTCGAACTGCCAGGCTTTGTCAGTATAGAGGAGGCTATGCCTCGACCTGCATTCGGGAAGTGGCTCGTGCCCCATCGGTGCGACGACGGGAATATCCGAACTTTAACAATATGGGGAACTCAGCGCGTGCCCTATATTTTGCCAAACACAGCGCGTGGTTTGGCTATAATAAATAAACATCGGCGGCATAATGCAACTGCAGATTTCGCGGCCGCGTGTTCTGACTGCGACTTATTGAGCGTGAACGCTACTCGTTTTTCTCGAATTCTTCTGGGACTGCTGCTGAGCGCCTAAGAAAACTAACTAACGCGTGTTTCCTAGGTTATGAATGTCATGGAATAATTCTAAACGACATTTACTAAAATTAAAAAAAGAAATTGCTGCATCGCCTTTTTAAGCACCCACCGCTTAACAGTGTCCCTAATGTAAAGCTAAATTTGGGACGTTAAAACCGCCGACAAGGTGACACAAGCCGCCGCAGTATTGAAAGGCTTCATTCAGCAGCATGCACGGATCCATTCATCCATTTTCGTTTACTGCGTTAATTTATTCAGCGGGAAGCTGCCTAAACGTCTGCTTCAATGGGCGTCTGGTGTCTCCACTTTAGACGATAAACCTAATCGATGCAGTACCACTGCTACCTTGGAATATTTTACGTGCATCACGCAGTAGTGATCCATTACCGCAGCCAGGTACGATGCTCATCCAGATCATAACGGGCAGGGGTGGTGATAGTACACGGAATCTCTGGTTTCCGAATCGCGGGCTTTGCCCGCGCGCTCAAAACTGCAGTACGTTAACACATTGGGCCATCCAATCCATCCATTCATTCAAGCCGAAGGTTTGCACCATGCCGTGACATTTTTTCGCGAGTTTCGCGTTACCCAGGCGGTGTCGGTTTGATTCAGGAGGCAATTATCTCGGCCCGTGATATAGCCCTGATCCCTGCGGGCACGTTCAAATTCGTTCTGGCCAGTGCCCTCGGAACCTCTTCGACGCCGGACACTTTCATGTTTCGCGACCCGCCGATGCGGTAAGTTTTTTCCGATGAATATTCAACGAACATCGCGGGCGCTGGAAGAGGAGAAGGCGGCGACGCACCCTCTACGCTACAGGTATAGCAGCGGTACCATGGGCGGATAATTAATACGCGCGTAATCAATAACACTTGGTCGAACGTCGGAAGAGCGCGCCGCTCGAAGTCGTTGGAACCCCAGTTCCCACACGCCCTTGAGACATGGACCTCTTATCCACGGCGGGCGTCGTGTTGCATCTTTGACGCAGCTCACTTTCTATTCGCTATACAAAAAAAGAAAATATTAGCTGAGTAACAGAGCTATTATCGGGGAGAAGCATGAGAGTTCAGTAGATGTTCCACCCCCAGCACGTACTGATTGCTTTCCACTGGGCTTTGGCTGCGTGTACGACGAAGTGTTATGAAAGGCAGAAATCTCGCGCTCATGACGGAGCATGCGTCTCAGCACGTGGCACGGCACGACCTCTTTTAGACCGCCATATTTGCACGACAGTAGCGACACCTATAGGACACTGGAGTCGCAAATAGTAATAGAAACCCTTGAATACTCACGGTTCCCGGTTGGCAAGTGAAGCAAGTTTGTGTTTTGCCGTACAAACCGGCTACGTCAAAAAGCTCTCCTCATTTTCGCAAGGGTCCCGCAGAGCTCAAGAACAACGTCAATCTGTTCGTTCGAAGCTTGCATTGCAGATACCTGGCGGCCTCTTGCATGTTATCGAAAAAGTGATCAACTACGCCTTCAAAGACACTGAATCATGAGTAATTTTATTTACCTTAAAGGGGTACGAAACGAAATGTTTGCTCTTATTTCCTTTTTCGGATATGGTCTATGATGTGGTTCAGCCCAGAAACACTACTCTAGACCAGTGGTTGTCCAATAAGGGTCCGCTGATCTTTTGGGGTCCGCGGAGGTATACTAGAAGTCCGCGACCTGGCTCATCAGCAAAGCCCAGCAGTAAAAACTGTAACTTTTTTTTTTTCATACTGAGAAATAACGTTTTAATTTTCGGGTGAGTTTTTTCGTGCGTATATCATGCATATGTCATGAGTTTTCTCGTGCGTATGTCAATGAGAGAAGTCTGCTTCACAGTAACCCTTATGTATATATATTTATTAAATCATTATCATAAGTAAAATACACCCTCCATCATCTCCGCCGATCCACTAAGTATCCGCGAAATATCAATGGTTGAGGACCACTGGTCTAGACTATTTCTCCTTGGCTGCCTGCAGAAGAGTCCAGAAAACAAACTTTAAAAACGAATGAACAAGTTTCGAGATAGCGCCTGGTGGCGGTCTGTGAAGCTCCGTTGGAATGCCGCCGGTGTCAATTGCCTCTAAGGTGCAGCTCCAGTTCGCTGCAGTATGGCTCTCTCGTGGAGTTCCCTAATCGTGAAGGAGACTTTGCGGAGAACGCTAACGAGTATACACTACGTTGTATTTTACTTCCACAGTGCTTCCGCAACCTGCATCCCACACCACCATGATCGACGTTCTTCGCAGTCGTTAGGTAGGAGCTTGATCTGAGGATGCACGGACTTCTGTCAAACCAACCATACCATGCGAGTACCTCTGTCAAACCAACCAAACCAACCATAGGATGCGAGGACCTCTGTCAAACCAACGCGCTCAAATTTGGCACACAGTGAATACCTCATATACAGGGTGTCACAAAAGAAAATTTACACGGTCTTTTTTACCGCAGAAATAAACTAGGCATCGCCGAACGCTCATTCTCCGCCCAAAGGTAGATCTAGAGGTCACAACCAGATGCCAAAGTTTCAGCCCGATCCGATAACTTAATCAAAAGTTATAAGTGATTTTCTGAAAATTTCAATGGGAAAATTTAGCCCATTTTTGCCCGTTTTTGGTTTCTGGTGTTATAGAGCCCCATGTGTCCGAAAACACCGTCGGCCGCCATTTTCCCATTGAAATTTTGAGAAAATCAGTTATAACTTTTGATTAAGTTATCGGATCGGGCTGAAACTTTGGCATCTGGTTGTGACCTCTAGCGCTACCTTTGGGCGGAGAGTGAGCGTTCGGCGATGCCTAGTTTATTTTTGCGGTAAAAAAGACCGTGTAAATCTTCTTTTGTGACACCCTGTACATAGCATGCAGGTGTCGCCACTGCTTGGTATTGACGGTTCTTTTTAGAACTGGATTCCTCGAGCGGCGGTGTCAAACTAACCCGGTGAACCGAACCCTCGTGACACATGAAATACTGGCGTGGACGCGAATGACGTTACGGGCAACCTGTGTATAGGCCATTAGGCGTACAGTCTACAGGTACTAGGCGAGATTGTCACGCGTTGACGCCGTCAAGCATCAACGCGCGCAGCTACAGTACCCTTGGCTGTGCAGGGGCCATTGAAGTCAAATCAGCCATGCGCTTCTCGCTGGCTGATTTGGAAGCGAGAGATAGAAAGCTAGCGACCACGTCATTTCGTTTCCGTACCCCTGTATACCGCAAATTTAAAAAAAAAATTCTTTATTATTTAGATAGATACCGTAGACTTTTCCGTTACTGTTTTCGGTTACTGCATGAAGTATGATCACAGTGACAGCGGCTTAGCTGATCTTTTGTTAGAACGTGAAGGCTGATTTACAGATATTTGAATTTGAGTTTGACTGACTGCCTCACGACCGCTTGGGACAACGAGATGCTATTACAAGTTGCTAAGGCAGGCGAGGTCCGCGCAAGGGTCAGATGCAAATCCTCGTAACGCAGTTGGCTGTACTGAGACACAGATGTATGAACCAGCCCTAGGACTGTTTCGTCAGCGGGACGTCGGATACAAATAGGGCTTTCTAGAAAGGGCATCTAATGGTGAATTCCACTCGTAGATCCGGAGCGCTTTCCAAAATCCGCGAGGGAGGCGAAATTCCGCTCCGTGGGACCCGCTCCAAATCGACGAGGGGAAGATAAACTCGCATTTTTGGAGCGACCTCTTCCATACCCCTCCCCACCCCTTCCCCCTCCGCCGTTCAAAATGGCCGCTGCTCGAACTTGACAAGCCCACCAACAGCCGACTGATCTTTCCGACGCAGAAATAACACGCGACACAGGCCGGGCGAAATTATACGTACCACGGCGCCCATGTGGCAAATAACGAAGACGTCCGCGTTCGGCACCGTCACATACCTTTCGGCCGCCTCGAAGCGGCGGGGCACGGACAGCGATTGCCAGCGGTGGAGTTCGGATTTCTGGTACGACTTTAATAAACACAGAGGTGACAAACCATCACTTGCACGGTCGTTGCCTAATCTCTTCTTGCTTTATTGCACGGGAAAACGCCGGCGGAATGCAGAGTAGAAAGGTAAACAATCATTGGCTGCAGAATGGAGAGGCCTAACCTTGCGTCTGCCTCCGGCTTTTCTGTCGGTCTTTTTCTCGTTCTTCCTCTCACAATCACAGATGTCAGCGCTTACGATTCACCACGCTCCACAGTTCCGGCTTTGTATCCCTGATCTACGCGACGTAGAAGCGTTCGAGCCGTCACAATCCCGCGTAAACAACCGACGCACCCGAACAGATCCAACTCGACGACCCGACCGTGGCTCCACCGGCCCGCCGACTCCGCCAACCTCGCCGCGCATGCGCGCTGCCAAGGAAATGACGTAAGCGCTCTGTACTTCCGGAAAGATCTGTGAAATCCCGCAGAGCAAGTTCGGCGGGTTTTGGGGCGCTCCGTGGAGCGGGCGCTGCTAGAGATCTGCGAGCGGAAGATGGCCAGCTCGAGCCAGATCTGCGAGCGGAATATGCGCGCTCCAAATGGAGCGGTTTTGGAGCACTCGAGATCTGCGAGCGGAATTCACCATTAGCTAAGACTGCGTGAAACGAAACCTGCCAAGCCTGGGGCGCAGGAGCAAGAGCTTTAGACTCGAGTTTACATACCACTTCCGCTCGTGCGCTAGCTTTAGCGCCGCGGTGCTTTCTTTCATTCAGGCTTAGCTATAGGACTCCGTTTCTACCAAGCTGGCACAGGAGTACATACGGAGAAGCGCCTCTAGGGACGCCAGGAAGAGAAATCGACTGCAGGTATTTGCGAAATGCTTTCGAAACGGGCGAGTTATCGCGCGATCCTGAACTGGCTCGATTACTCGGGCACAGCTGGCGTGCCCGATCTTACGCGGAGTGCCACGCTCTCTCGCGAAGTTCGCCTCTGCTGGAGTCTCCCCAAAATGAACCGACTCACTGCCATCAATTTTCGGGCTTTTTTCTTTGCGTGCCGCCGCTTGGTTTGCATATTGGCGTCGGTTCTCGAGCTGGGCATCACAATTTACCGACAGACCCGGACGCCGTTTTTGTCAGCTTACAAATCTAGTCGTCTATATTCACGATTATCGTCGAGTCGTAAGTCGTCGGTTGTATTTGAGAGCAGGTTTGCTTTTCTAAACTTGTTTTTTTTTCTCTCGCTCTCTTTCTCTCTCTATCTGTCTCGTTAAGATCTCTATCGTAATATTGTATCGTTGCTGGCGTTTACACAAACTACAGCCTCGCGTGTTCAGTTGCTTCTAAAAACAAGGGCTGTTTTTGTTGCTTTATTTTGTGCGCTTCTTTTGCGCACTGCCTCACATGCGGAAGCAGGGCAGCGATGTCATTATCATAAGTTTTGCTATCTCATGCCTCGTTCAGACTTGTGAACCGGCGGCGGGATCCACGGGAATTCTGACGCCCGGTGACGAAAGCAGGCAGATTTTCCGGCGGAGAGCAAGATCGCTCTGGGACCAATTTTGAACGCCGGAAAAAACTTTCGCTCGCCGCAAGCCAATCAGAACGCACGAGGGAAGTCGCGCTTGCTGACGTCAGATCCCCGCTGACGAGCTGGCGGTGATAGCGACGAGACGCGCGCGGGCAAGGAGGAGGTTTGGGAGCTCTCGTCAGCTCTCGTGTGTTCGGGAAACTGCGAGACGCTCGCGCCGCGTACTCCGCAGGCGGCAACAAATGTGAACGGCCCGATCTTTTTTCGGTGATCGAATCTAGTCGGCGGCGAGTGCTGATTTCGCAAGTGTGAACGAGCCATTAAACCGGTCTAAAATACCGAATTGCGGAAGGAATGTCTTGGCAAGATAATGTATTTGCTGGAATAGATGTCGCGTTATTACGTGCGACAATCGGCACGTCCTATTTTTTCGAAAAACCCACCAGGAACCGATGACGGGGACCTACCAGAGGAGTTTAGCGAATGACAGCATCCTGTTACGTAGAGGAAGGCATAAAGCGCCACCAAGAGTATATTAGGATCTTGTCAGATAACAAAAATAAAAGAATCATAATAAGCAAACCATATCTGTAGCTCTCCAACGCGCCTTTCAAATTATACATCTACCTGGCTCCTCCTTCCTTCTGTCTTTGCGATGACGTATATGGCGAAGAAATCTAGACTATTCGCAAGTTACATTTGGAAAATTCAATGTTGGCATCTATTAGACACCTTTTTTTACGGACTTTTGCGAATGGCCGGTTCCTCGGAAATATATCCCGAACGAAGCCCGAGTTGAGCAAAAAACAACACACCGCCCTCTTCTTTTGTTTCATCTCAATATGGCGACTTTCGAAATCTGAACCCGGTCTACTCTGCAGAACGGCCAGGCGTTCGGCGGCCGAGTGCACTAACATACGGCAGTTCAGAGCTCGTGGAGCGAAAGCTCGTACTGCAGAACTCATGCGGATCCCGGGTTCAAACCCCACCCTGCTTGTTTCAATCTGGGTAATCATAATCATAATCATAATCATCTTTATTTGCTCAGGAGAGCCGCGGCACCGCAGAAAGGCAACAGCCCGTACCAAGGAGTGCTCTGCGGTGCCGCGTCTATAGTGATGGTGATTATGAGATGATGTAATATACAAGATGAAAGTGATGGTGATTATGATATGTGTGTCAGGCCTAGCAGCATTCTTCGCGGTGATGGTCTTCGCGAAGCTGCCATGGGCTGCTTACTTCTGGCAGGCCGGACTCGAGAGCCTGGAGAGGGCTCCTCGCTTGTCGGACTTGCATACGAGCCGGTCAAATTACCGGTGACGCAGGGAGTCCAGCACCCACCCCCGCGGGGGAGGGGAGGGGGGGGTTCCAGCGGTTGGCGCCGGTGTGGCCGGGCGGCGGTATTTACGAAAGCGGGCCTTGGAGTCTCCCAGCTTGCAGTCCAGCTTGTAACTGAGCAGCATGAGCACCCCATCGATTGAAGACATGTCTTATGCCACTGGTCCGGCTGGCTCTCTGTAGATCGAAAAGACACGTCTTACGCCCAGCTGGCTTCTTCTTCCGCCTACGGGGCGCTAACTATGAAAGACTCATCGGTCGGAGGTGTCGGTGTTCCATGGCCGAGCCGGAGAAGCCGTCTTCCCGAGTGAACCCTGTCTGGTTTTCCCGGTGGCGAAAGGAAAGACAACCGTCCTGTTCGAGTGTTGGTAAAACATCTGCCCGAGCGTTGGCCCCCGGGTAAGCACCGTACCGGCGTGTGGTTGTGTATCATTACTGCATTGTTCACGTTGAAGACCTCAGACTTGCAAAATGTCTCATCTGAAGTGGGCAACAATGTCGCACATACTCCGGGAGACTAAAGTCCTGCTTTTTAAACAAAGTTCTAAGGACTAATTTCCTTTTTCTTTTTTTGGCTTACTAGGAAATTAGTATTGACTCTCTTCATAAGACTATTCCCTCATCAGTTTACCCTCAGTGCACTTCGAGAAAGATATTATTCAGCAATCGGCCAAGTTTTGTGTGGTGCCATCCTGTAATTAGTCGTTAATTGTTTTACAGGGTGAAGTTAGTCTGCCTGAACGTGGCGACATTGTTACCCACTGTAGATGAGAAATTTAGCCAGGTCAGTACATCTGCTAGCCTGGGGTTTTAACGTGCATCAGGCATTAGTGATACACGAACCAACGGCGGTACGATGCTCATCCAGATCGAAATGGGCAGGGGTGGGGATCGCATGTAGTTTGGTGCCATCCTGTCATGCTTGATGGAAACCCGAATGATGCTTCCCTACAAAGACGAAGTTGGAGTCGTAGACTGCACGAGAACTAGACGGAGAGCACTCATTATCGCGTTAGGGCACTTCCGTTTCGGGGCAGCTAGAAACAGCAAGGAAGCACCAGATCTCTACTCGCGCTGTGACGTCAAATTTGAGTTTTGAAAGAATGTATCTTCGTCGCAATGGCGACGTCCGTAATCTTTGAATTGTGAAGGTATTTTTTGTGAACCATAAAACAGCAGGGCGTGAACAGCCCTAAAACATTTCATTACCTAATAGGCAGATTTCAGCAAGCGTTCCACGCATGCGTGACGCCGCCATAACTGCAGTTCGTAGGAGGCAGACGCAGGTTCACGAGAGAGCTCATGCCGCCTCGTGTCTCTGCTCGCGCAGACTTCCAGCAGGGTTGTCGCGCATGCAGGAAAGACTACAGCTCCCACGATGCATGTCGGCAGTGGTGGCGTACTCAAACTAGCTGGTGAGATCGGTCTATTGGGACACCAATAAGATCCCAAGCATAATCTTTAAGCCGGGGTCACGAAAGCAAACACGAGTCGCCGCAATATCCGTGGTTCGAATGCCGCGTGCTAAGTTTCTCGTTGAACTCATTGTCATGCAGCATTAAAAGCAAGGATTTCGCGGTGACTCGCGTTCGAATCTGTATGGCAGACTGTCTTTTGTATTGTGTATAGACGCTTTACACACGCGCCAGATTGAGCCGCCATAGCCGACCTTCTCTTGTCTTACCGAGATGCCAAGCCACTGAAACGGACGTTCCGAGCCTCCACACAGGCCTATGTTGGGGAGAAGGACGTAGTAGCCCCTAAAGTGGCAATAACCCGCCCTGCTGTGGTAAGAATGAAGTGCAGCGAACGGAATAAGAGGAAACAAAAACTGAAGGGCGGTTATGGCGGCGCCCATGCACAGCTGCTGTAAAGCGTCTATAGGAAGTATTCACTAGACGCCATATTTGAGGTCAATGTTTAAAGCGCATGCTCACAACGAGCTCACATTAATAGGCTGCTAAGACCAGCAATCTTGATGGTTCGGAATGCACGTTGTAAAAGAACTGTGGAAGCTCGCCGTCAGCACGCGCTCAGCAGTCGCGCACACAGCTATGGCCGCCAGTGAATACTCCCTATAACCAGTGTGACCCCGGCTTAAAGGAAGAGCTAGTATCCAGTCGCGAGGCGAAGAACGCGGTCATGGTTAGCCACACAATTTGTTTTTATACAACAACAAATGCAGCGTCACCTTAGTATAGATATTCAGAGCGTGTTTCAGGAACTACATAGGGAGATGTTATCTTTCAATAACATACTATACGCAACGCTATATGTTTCACGTGACTACAAGTATATATAGATTATAGCGTTAGTAACTATATGGAGAAGTTATGTGTCAGTAACTACATAAAGAAGTTATCTGTCAGTAACTACATAGAGAGGTAATGTGTCAGTAACTGCATAGGCAGGTAGGATGCGCTGCGAGAACGGCCTGCTTTCCGCATCCAAACATTGTACCCAAATGATGCTTCCCAACGAAGACGAAGTTGGAGTCGTAGACTGCACGAGAACTAGAAGGAGAGCACTCATTAGGAGGTTTAGTAGATCGTATTCAAAGGCCCGCTACCGCTACGGGCGCGCGCTACAGAGCATGCATCGAAGTGGCAGCGCGAGCTCCCGCTACGGTTAGCGTTGCCTGAAAACAGGATCTACTAAAACTTTTAATATCGCGTTAGGGCACTTCCGTTTCGGGGCAGCTAGAAACATCAAGGAAGCACCAGATCGCTACTCGCGCTGTGACGTCAAATTTGAGTCACTGTCAGCTTGCGAAACTTAGGGTGTGACTTACACTCTAAGAAAAAATGACTACCCTGAGTAGTAAAATGGCGCTTTGGAGGCTTTGACTACCCCAAAAGGCGAGTTACCAGCCTTTGGGCAAAGTCACGACCCCAAACCGCTCTGGAATGACCACCTTTCTGCAGGTGACGACAGGGAGGGTGATCACTTTCGAATCTGATATTCACGTGCAGGCAGCCGTAAATGATATTAGTAACTTAGATAACTACATAAAGACTATAAATTATGTTCTTCCTTAGCTTTCGTGATCTTTTAAGATCCGCCAAGTTCACATCTGTTGGGCAATTCGCGTAAATTGGTGGAATACAAATTTTGTCGGCGCGAGCAGCAACACTGGTTCTCAACAGCTGGGCCTGGCTTGGCATCAACAACAACGAACGACCCGTTTGGTCTGTCGTGAGTGTTTGCCGAAATGAGGTAAGGATATTGTTTTTTCCGCATTTAAGGCCCGTTCACACTCTTGCGACCGAGAGAGACCAGACCGGTTTTTATGCCCCTCGCGATCTCTCAGGACCAGCTCCGCTTTAGCGCATCCGGTCCTAAGAAGTCGCAAAAGGCTTAAAAACTGGTCTGGTCTCTCTTCTTACTCGGTCGCAAGAGTGTGAAACAAAATGACTAGTTGTATATCTGATCGTATTGAACCATTGAACACTGAGACCGAGGATCGACAGGGTAAACATGCTCATAGGTATGTGACTGTGTCCGCCCGTACTGTTTTCCTCAATCTCGGAGCGGTTGGATTTCTGAGCTGCACCCGTCGTGGTTGTGATCTCCCGGCTGTACGTACGTAGCGCGTGAACTTCCGATTCAGTAGCGGGTTGCAGTGCAGTGGCATTGTAGTAATTGGCTTTTACCAGTAAAGCGATACGCACACGTCGTGCACCTCTACTGGAAATTGCCGTACGCACTACGCGAAACTCGTATAAAACGAATGGTTACGAGTTTCCGATGCGGAGGCATAGCAAAGGGTTAAGGTGTCCGCTTCCTACGCAAGTGGACACGGGTTCGATCCTCGATGGGCCTACTTTTTTTTTTTTCTAAAACATTTTTGTTTTGCTGTTGTTGGGCATTTGGCGATATTTACGACATTTATTTTTTATGATTAACACTGAAAAAAAAAGATTGTTGTTGACGAAACTTTGCAGAACTAAATGGTATACGACTTTCTTTCCGGAGGTGCAGTTGGGGACAGCGGGGCTTGGGTTGCCGGCTGGACGGGTTAAGTTTTGTAATTAGCAGTTGCACACTGTCACAGCGAAGTGGCGTGAATGCGGGCCGGGGGGGGGGGGGGGTTGGGGGTTGGGGGTTGGGGTTAACGCGCTCACCAGTGATACACGCGCCGTCCGAAAAGGGTGACCCAAATGGCATATGCTCTCCGCATAGTGCGTATAGCCATTTCCGGTCGAAGTGCACGACGTAGTGCGTATAGCTTTACTCTTACTAGATTGTTGCGTCGTCACGGGCACTATTTGTGTTGTTACAAGTGCCAGCTCGAGCCTGAACTCGCGCCTCTCTCTCCGGTCGTGTTCTTCAGTTTTGATGTTCTGCTCTATGATTCATTAAACCTAAACCTAAAAGTCAATCACCTCTGCATCGTCACCCATCAGGGCATCCCAGCCCTGCCGCTCTACCGGCCCTTCCTGGATGTCTCCTGCCGCCAAGTAGCAGCCTGATCGTCGAACCACCAACATGGTCGCCTCTACATCAGAGAATCACACATTTTGGTGCGTCAGCTACCACTACATTTTGGTGCATCGGCCGCTACTATATTTTGATGCGTCTGCCCATCCCGTTCTTTCGACTGTTTAACTTTTTCCTGGGCAGAAAAAGAGCCCCTGCGGTTTCTCACGACGTTCTTGCGCTCATGCTTGTTTAGTTTTTTTCAGGGCAGCATATAAGCTTCTGAGGTTCTTGCAGTGTTCCCATGCTTGTGTTCCTTTAGTTCTTTGAGGACAGTAAATAAGCTCCTGAGGTTCTTCACAGTGTTCCAATGCTCGCGATCGTTCACTTTACCAGTCTGCCCTGCAAGACGTGGCCTTTCAAACCTTCTGATGTTTTCCCCTTGGCCAGTCGCTCTGCTGTACCCGGTTTTGGACTGTACGAAATTTCACTGCATTGAGACGTGGCCTTTCAAACATTCTGATCTTTTCCCCTTGGCTGGTCGCTCTGCTGTACCCGGTTTTGGACTTTACGAAATTTCATTGCATTGAGACGTGCTGGCCTATACCCCGTTCACCCCTAAGCTGAGACTGCAGTGGGAACTATGTGCTTGCCGAACAAATCAGCCGCCTTCCTCTCATCACCTGACCCAGTCCTCGGCAAGTGGGTATGAGCGGGAGCGTGATCACGTAACGAAAGAGGGATGTATGACTGGTCCATTGAGGACGTAGCTTCCACCGCAGTCTCGGCTTAGGGATGAATGGAATATAGTCAGCACGCAAGATGGCCGCCCAGCTCCGGCCTTCCAAGAAGGTGGCATTTACAAGACGGCCGCTGTCTTCATTGGCCTCCTTGCTCGAGACCCTACGGCGAAGAACCAGCGTGCACGAGCACGCGTGCGCCACGAAGCTTCATCGACGGCTGCCCGTACGCGGAGGAGCTGGCATCTCCTCCACTGTGATATTGGCCGATGCTTCTATCTGCTTTGTGTCTGAGTGGACCACGATGAGTATTACGTAACTCTCCAGCAGTATGGCATAATATGAGCCGTGTTCGGCATTGCTTGGTATCCGACCAGCGGACCCGAACCTACACCGGAGGCATTTAACAGGACTGTGCACATGTCTTGCACCTTCTTACATGGTCTTAAATGTCTTTGTCAACACCGGGGTACCAGAGGATAGTGTTTGCCAAGCTCTTCATGACTGACCTGCCTGGATAGGTGTCATGGAGCATAGCATAGTATACTGATAATGCCTGCTCAATTGCCGGTTGCCAGCAATCACCACAAGGGTGCGTTGCTTACCTATACAAGGCAGAAAATGTGAACGATGAAAATAAGCCTCCCTCGTGCGTTCTTGTATTTTTGGTGCTGTTTTTGGCATTTGTCGTTGTACATGGCGGGGCTGTCATTTCACGAGACCCCAAGCACCACCCGGGATCATGGAAAGTGACTGAAGCTTATTTCGAGGAAAGACTGCGTCTCAACTTCTACCACCTATATACGCAATAGTGTGCGGTAGGCACCTTTTTGTGACTGACATTAAGGAAGGCCTGTGTGGTTCCCCTTGTGCATTCTGCTCAGGCTCCACTCAAAGCCCAGCTTGGCTCGAGCCTCTCTGGCGTTAAAGCTGGATGAGCCCATGTACCCTTCCAGGTCCTGTTTTGGTGCTGCTTGACTGGCTCTCACTGCTTACCTACCCACATCTTTCTCGCACTGTTCGAGGTATATAGTGACGGGCGCCTGACAACAGGCACGGTGCGTCATTACGAAACGTGAGCCCCGGCACAGCTAACACCTTCCACACTGCTTACGTGACTTCGTAGCGGTTGTTACCCCAGAGGACCCTGGCCGTTGCAATTCCTCTTCACCTTCTAAACTTTGAAGCCAAACCAAATATGCAGCAAAACCAAAACATGCACTACCTTTCAGCATTTTAGTACCGCTTCTCGGCATCATTGTCGTTGTAGCAATGCTCTGTTTGTTTGTAGTATAGATAGTGATATCACAACATCTTCCTTGTCACTCATGGTGCTTGCAGGAACTTTGCAGAACATGAGAACATTGAAACTGCATAGAGCTGACACTGCTGTGGAATGACCAAAATATGCGGTTGCAATTTCCGCTTGCGTCAGCCAGCTCACCACAATGCGACATCGGGACGTGGCATGTCACAGTGTCGTAGGACGCCAGCTACGCTTGATGTGGGAACCATCGTATAATGCCTGTCTTTATCGTGCATGTGTTTCACGTTTACTTTGCCAACTGATGCAATGAAAAGAGTTTTTGGTGGAGGCTATCGAGTCGGCAGGTTACGACCGCCTGAGCATTCAGCTAAGTGGTGATTTCACTTGGCTATTCGTTTCAGTGGAATGTCTAATCTTGATTCTGATGTCCATAGTCTATTTTTTGGCTCGTTTGTTCGAAAGTAACTCTGTCGGTCTATCTAAGGAAGCCTCAAGAAAAAGCTTTGCTAAGGCTGCACTAGCCTTGACAATTCTTTTTCTTGAGACCGAGATAAGACCACCTGATTTCATTTTGAGCAAGCCAGCACACTGCAGAGGAGGAATGACCCAGATTTAGCATGAAGTTATAGGTTTCACATGAGCACATTCCATTTGTAGCTGAAAAAGAGGTGTCACTCAATGAGAAAGACAAGTGAAACAAAAACATTATTAGGTATTTCGGTTAAGAAAGCTGTGCATACTTTAGCTCAGCTTTCAGTATTTTGGGCACATTTTACTTTTTAGCTGTGAGTTCATCTATGATCACTATTAGTTCACTTGGAGCATGTAAAATACATTGGACGTGACAGACAACCGCACTTGGGCATCCATCATATGTCTGAGCTGTGCCTTCTTTTTTTCAGTTGAAGTGTGTGTCTCACTTGGCTCGATCAGTATCTACTTCATGTACTGAATACCTTTTTACAGGGTTGCGTCGCCACAGGAGACTTGTGCGCTTGTGGGTGTTTGGTGAGTGGCGTCACCAATCACCATGAGCCCCGAGCCCAGCATGGGTTCAGACCCCCTGCATGCCTGGCTGTGCTAGGTGTCCCCGTGTCTGGTGAAACTGGGGTCCTGGCAGTTGAGCCAAGCCCGGGCTAGGTTTGCTTCAAGGGCCCCCAGGTTGGGCAACACACCACCCCAGCCCGCACTCCTCACAGACAGATGTGCTGCATTGGCTCGCCCAGGACGATCCGGTCAGTCGCTTTGCTTCACCTCTCCTTTCTTGTGATTTTCTTCTCCATCCCTGTTTTCAACCTCTTATCTTTCAGATAACAGAATTCTTTGAAAGGGAAGAAGAATTACATAGCCCATGGGTGTTGACAACCACTAGGGTGTGACATGATAACACCAAATGCTTTACTATGAAAATATCTCACTCCATAAAAATCCAATGGCCTTGGCACGAATAGGGTTTGCGTGGTTAGAACGACTGGATGCGCAGCAGCCTCAGGGTCTTTCTCTTTGAATAGACCTATCTCACCAGCCAGTTTCGTTAAGCCGCCGCTGCCGCAATGCATCAAAGGAACTTTAGTCTTTTGGCATGTGGGAGAACCCGGCTGGAGCTTTGCGCATGACGAGATGACACGAGCCGTCTCATGCACTGTCCCCTGCCTCCTGTAAACTAAAGTTATGGCGGCGTCACACATGCGTAGAACGCTTAGTGAGATCTGTTTATTGGGACGATTGATGGCAACAATAGATTACTGTTGCCATCTATGGTTGTGGACAGCTGGAGCACAAGTTGAGACAGCTGTCTCTACTGTCTAGGCAAACCCGGTATCTCGGTGTGCCCACGGCAGCCCCCTTTCTTGGTGCGGCATGACTACTGTACAGCATGGACGGTGTGATCCTCATGCATTCTTTCAGATGCGTGGTGTCTACACCACTAGGAGAGCAACATTCGGCACTGTGGGTGCGCTGGCATAAATGAATAGAGACAAATGTATTTTTCCTGGTAGAGTATTTGGTGACACTGTCAACTGGCATGCTTGCAGCCAGGCTAGCAATGGCCATGGTGAGGTGACTCGCATCCCAAATGTCCCAAGATGCCTCTGTCATATTTCAATCATTGCGTTTGATGTGCTTGCAAGAATGGGATATTTACAATAAAACATAGCAGTTCATTCAAGATAGATATTAAACATACTTTTTAATTAATCTGTATATGCTTGTAGTGTAATTTCATAATCACTGCAGGTTCAGAAGGTTAATTGACAACAAAATTTGATTGTTTTATTTTTCTGGTTTTGTAATGTATGGTTCCAGGTGCATCAACGTAAGGCATAGTCATTGTTGCATGTTATGACTCCAAAAGTTTGGGTCTATACAGCATGAATAATTGTATTTTTGGTGGTGATCACACCAAAAATAGCATGTTGTTATTTCAGCAATTGCTGCTCGTGAACTTGAGAGACTGGAGTTGGAGCTATTGCGACTTCAAGATGTAACGAGATTTCAGCTGCTCGTCAGATCATGGCCAGGCAGCGGAATGGATCTTCAATCCTTTGGCGTGCTTGTTGGTTTAGACCGTGAAACTTCCAAAATTGTGTTTGCCTTGCAATGTCAAAACGTTCAAAAAGATTTTTCGTGTGAAGTCAGCGTAAAACATCTCTGTTTGCTACATTGTTACAGGTTTGTCACCCTGTTTCTTCTTTTTTTCTTTTCTTTTATGGTGATTCAGAACTGCTGTTTGCAACACCGGAGCCCACAGCCGAGCACAGCACCTCATGCTGCAAGCACCAGTAAAAAGGTGCAGAAGAGGGTTAGCAGACAAGGCCCATCATGTAATCGATGCCACTAGCCCAACAGCCCACAAGACCACGTATTGTATGCAATAAGCCAGTTGTCGTCGTTAACCTGTCTCGACCACGACATGCCGGCAGCGGTGGGATCCAGTGTTGCCCATGGCAAGAACAAAGGCTATATAAAAATGATAGGAGACGAGTGAACATTGCAGTATGCGCTTTTGCTATTTGTATTGCAGCCACCGACAGCCTGTCAGCTATCCTTGAATAGACCCTTTTCAAAAGTGTGCATCATCTATACTCTGTTCACCCTTAAGACTACAGTGCCTGCCGGACCAATCAGCCACCTCCCTTTTATCACCCAGTGATGTGATTGCTGTGCCATTTGCGCCAAATATAACAGCTGCAGGCCCAGGGGCGGATTTAGAGGGGGGTCCGGATGTCCTGACCCCCCTCTTGATTTCTGCATGTGTAAAATTTAGGGCGTAAAACGAAGGAGAGGGGGAGGGGATTCCTAAACAAATGGTACGCTGACCAACACCTGACCCCCCTTAGGAAATTCCTGCATCCGCCCCTGTGCAGGCCTCGCTACTGGACCAGATCCTTAGGGTAGGCTATTGCAGGTTTTCAGGACTTTCGATAATCGAAAGTCCTGAAACATAACATAATATTAGATTTGATTTCGCACCAAGCACTGACAGTACTCGGAAGTTTCGCAATAAGTCTCGTGATCTTCTCTGGTGGGTTAGTTAGCTTTGTTGAGTGCGCTTCTCACCGCACACTGGTGTACTGCAGTGAAGCAACAATTGCGAACTAGGCGTTGCGATGTTGCGTGTCTTTCTTCGCCGCAGCACACCCGCGTGCTAAGGGGAAAGGTACTCCTCCAGATCGAGACGTAGTGCAAGAGGGTATATATGGACTCTTTTGTAGGTCTATTTTTATGCTTTGTTTTTTGTCCGATTTAAGAATTGCAGTTTTGTTACAACCTCCCCCCCCCCCCCAAGAACCTGAAGGACACATAAATCTAGGTACTCAAAATGATTGTATTTTAATATTTGTTCAGTGGGATTACATACCTAAAATAATCATTCACGGCAGTTCGCGCTGTCCTTCATCAGCCATCTTGTTACCGTGTCTGGTACTTCCACATGCAACTAAACAGCTAGTGTTTGTTCTCCTCCTAATATTTGCCATCTCTCCTCCTCACATTTGCAGTGATATAAATGAAAATGAAGTGTGCGGTTATGCTTCAAAAGCTCTTTTTGCTTCTACAAAATGAACTTTTGGCTGCTCCAATAGCTGCTCCAAAATGACTACGACCAATCACATCACTGCTCTTATCACCTGACCCCGCTCTTTGAGCGTGGGTATGGGCATGGGCGGGAGCGTGATGACGTGGCGAAACAGAGACATATAACTGGTCTAACGAGGACGTAGCTTCCATCGCAGTCTCAGCTTAGAGGTGAACGGAGTGTGGTAGCTGCAGCACCAATTATCGTAGTCCGCCATTGTTTGGGCACACACTCTGGCCGATGTTGCTTGATGTTACAGAGAAAATTGCCTCATCTCAATAAACCTGATGCAAAATTGCTTGTTAGTCTGACAACACTGAGAGCGTCGGTATTTTAATGTTAGCAAGCGTTGTCGGTACTGAAGCACGGTGGATGCATTGGAAACAACCGTACAGGCAGTGTGCGATGGCGCAGCAGCTGTGTTTAACGCCTTCCGACCATGTAACGTGGACAAACAGTTTAAACAACTTACTGCAACTGTCTGACGAAACTTTCGGAGGCCTATGCACACGCTGGCTACAACCTGCAGTGTGTAAGCTTCCGCAGTGAAGGCCTACGACTTGCTGCACTGCTTCGACGAGGTTCTTGCCAGCATGCAGAGGCCTCCTAGAGTTTCATCAGACAGTCGCGGTAGGTTGTTTAAACTGTTCGTCCACATTTCATGGTCAGAAGGCGGAAAACACAGCTGTTGTGCTATCGCACACTGCCCGTACGGCTCTCTCCGATGCCTCCACTGTGCTTTGGTACCGACGACGCTTGTCAACATTAAAATGGCGACGCTCTCAGTGTTGTCAGATCACCAAGCAATTTTGCATAAGGTCTCTATTGAGCCTATTTGACTGGTTGCCATCTTTTTTTAAACATTGCATATATCGAAAGCTTTTGGCACAATTAATCATACCAGGGTGGATGCAAAAGTAACCGGAATGAATTTCTGAAAGGCGGGCCGTTTGTAGTACCAGCTTCCTCAGCTGCCAGTGCTTAGCAGCACGCCTTCCAAGTTAGTTTGCCGACTGGCATTGTCTGCTATAAATGTTTTTTTCCAAGCGCTTCAAAATCTTTTTTTTTGCAACGTCTGATATCAAGGAACAGCATGCGGCCGTGAAATTTTGTTTTAGGAAAAACTGCCGGAAACTTGTAATGTCTCAGAGAGCTTGCAAAGAAGATGCTAATAAGAAATCTCATGTCTATGAGTGCTTTTCTCGGCTCGCTTTAAGGCCAGTGAATTATTGATCGACGACCAACCTCGTTCAGGGCGGCCCTCAACCTCCTCAACTGATGAAAACATTGAAACATTTGGGCATTGTTCACTCCGAGTTTGTTCCTGTTGGTGAATCTGTTAATCAGGTGTTTTACCTGGGAATTTTGCGACACTTGCGAAACTCAGGAAGGCAGAAATACCCCGATGTGAGGGAAAGGGGGAATGATAGTCCCATTACAACAATGCCCCAGCACACACTGCCCTGTCAGTGCAACAATTGTTTTAGCAAAAATGGCCATGACACCGCTTTTGCACCTCCCGTATTCTCAGGACCTCGCTCGCCCCGTGTGACTTTTTTCTGTTCGCTCATATGAAAAGTCTTGAAAGAAAATCGTTTTGTGAATGTGTAAGGTCCCTCAAGTCGGACATTGCAAAAAACGAAAAATGATTTTGAAGCGCTTGGGGAAAAATTTACAACATGCCGCTAGATCCTTTGCAGACGACAC
>JAZHYW010013947.1:0-18387 GCA_037355805.1 Ixodes ricinus | reverse complement strand
CCAAGTCAAATAAATTATAATTTTATTTGACATAACCCCCATTGCGAGTAGGGAAAGACAACCAGCCCCTAAAATAAATCGTGGCATAGCCTATGTATCGACATATCCATTAGACATTGCTACAGTATATAATTTATACAAATACATAGAACAAACAATCTTAGTTGCGTCATCCTTACAGTTGCGTTTCATATACATATGACTTTTCACCTAGGAGAGATCCTTTTCTTCAATGTCTTCGGATGCCGTGCCGATACCTTCACCAGCTTCGACAGCGGAGCGGTAAAGCAGTCTTTTTTTATATCTATAAGGTACGCTTTCAACGACTTGGCATCTGCAACATGAGAAAACTGACGCAGCAGGATGTGGTTACAACAGAAACAATCCCCTTCGCATCACTCGCGGCTATGCACTGGAAGGATGTCTACTTTGCCGTTGTTTCCTGTAGATATGCATTTTCATTGTGGGAACATCATTTTCGCAAACGTCTTCGCCAGCCACGAAGACACCTTCAAAAGCATCCATTCAATATAGGAGCAGCATGCCATTTTCTGGATCTCCGTTGGCTACACTTCCTAGCAACTCAACACCTGTTAGCAAGAGATTACTGGCTCAACATGATGGCTACAAGAGAAACACGTCCTTCGCATCACTCGGGCTTGGCACTAGAAGGATGACCAGCTTACCGTTGTGTTTCTTGCGGGTTGGTTACTTATTTTCAAAAACGCCGAATTCGGAATGTTTTTTTTGTTTGAGGTGCTATGGCACTATGGTCTTGCATACTGTACTCTGTTTTGGAGTTCCATAATGCATCGAGTGTTCTTGTTGTTGTTCAATCACTTTTAAAGGACACGGGGAATATTAAAAGTAAAACCAGGCACCTATAAGACTGAAATATCTTCTGATGCTACCTCGTATAATATACCGGGAGGAGGAGGAGGAGAAGGAACTACTTTGTTTTGCCCAGCAGAAAATGCAGTCATCAGAGTGTCGAACCGGAACCGAACCGAACCGAAAACCGGAACGTAACCGTTATTTTTAGCCGAACCGGAACTGAACCGAACCGAAATTCATGCCGCCATCTTGGAACTGAACCGGAACTGAACCGGAAAAAAATATAACGGTAACCGGTTCAAAACGGTTCACGGTAATATTTTTATTATTTTTTTTATTACAAAATGAGCATTTGAGAAGTAAAAGGGTGCAGCTGTATTTCTATGTATTGATCAAATTGTCATACACCGATTTGCAATGTATGAGAAATTATAAGTTTTCGTGGCGCTTTTTTTTGCCACTGCGATTAATCATGTGTCACGTGGTCACGTGACGTCATGGTGCCAAGACATGCTGTCAAATAATGTCACGTCACGTGGCCCCGTGACGCAGCCGCGTGACTCACCGCGTGAAGTCGACTTAAATTGAGAACGCCTCTAGATGTATTAGCTTTGTTGACAGCGTGACGTCACATGCCATCACGACTTCTCCTCGCGAGTCACGTGACACCATGACGTACTAGATTGTCGTGAGCCCGAGTCGACTGCTCGGGTTCTTGACAATCAGCGTCGCCAAACATTCGTGTTGGCTCGTGTTCAATCAAAGATGATACCGAACTCTAACAATGTCTAAAGCTCAACCCATGCTTTATTCTTTGCCAACCGCATCGCATGACTGTGGTGAACACTGACGGTATACTATAATTAGCGTCAGATCACGTGGCCGCTTGTTCTAATAGCGAGTTGAGGTGGAACAACTGTTTCTTTCCTCTATTTTTTCGCCATCCGCCATTGAGAGGAGAGGAAACCTAATGGGCGATTTTGCAAGTTATCAACGTCAGGGATCAGCTCTTAGCGGTGTTTACTGTAAATACAAAAATTGTTGCACAAATTATTTTACATGTATACATCATTGAGACACCCAAACATGTTTTTGTTGTTGCTGAACTTTCTCAGAAAGTTGTCCCCGAGAATAGAAGCATTGAAAGGGCTAAATATGGCTTATTAATCCGACGATGAACAGAACTGCAAGTGTACGGCAGGGGTACCTGAAAAGAAAGATTCTTGTAGCCTCAGAGAGACAGCCGAACGTTGGCAGCCGCTTAAATTCTCGCAATCTTGTTTAAACTTCGCAGTTTTTGGGTGCAAAATAAAAGAAATGGAGAATTACGGTTAACAAATGACACGAATATAATTGTCGAATTGGTACCCCCATACGAAGGAGGGAGTCCCTCAGAATTAAAAAGTATTCTCTGGACTAGCATCGTAAAAAGAAAAGGGGGGGGGGGTCTAAAAACATACTGTGGTGTAAAGTTTCCTCTGCTCCACATCTTCGGCACAGACCAGACCGCGTGATCCTGCAAAACTATTTCTTTTGCAAAATCAGTCCGGCCAGAAAGCCCATTTTCGTGGTGTCAAACATTCGCGCCGTTACTCGCGACGCCGCATCAAGCAAGAATAATTTTTTTTCTGAATACATGGGTTGCACTCGTACCACTAAATAAGCTACGCTCCAGAGTAACGACATTTGGCCATGTTGTGGCTTAAAATCGTGGTCCCCAGTTTTCTGAAGCTTTATCTGAAATCACAGGAAATGCTTTTCCGTCCTCGCTCCACAAATGTTTAAACCGTCCGCGACAGAGCAAAGCAATATTACATGAGCTTCCTAACACCGAATCTAATGCTGGGGAAGTCGCACTTTTGAATCATGACGATCGGCAGTTGCGTCTGCTCTGCACAAGCCCCAAAATGGCGGCGCCCATAACAATGTCGGGGAACGGAGTGCCGATACTCTAAGCGCAGTTAATGCAGAGTGCATTTTGCACCACCGGATTGGATTTTCTAAGCAAAAAATGAAAGATGTTTACAATCCCCTGTAATGCCGAATTAAAGCGCAGCTTTTGGGGGGAAGGGTACTGAGGGGAGAAGGTGAAAAGTCCCCCAATACTAACATGTGAGTCGATCGACGTGTGCTTAACTCAAGTCGCAGAAAATGCACATCTTTGGTGAGAGCATCGCGTGTAAATTTAGCGGGAATTAAGCTGGTCAATTTTTTCCCCTAACTGTAGCGGGGAATTTTTTCCACTAGATTTAGCGGGGAAATTTTTTCCGCTAAATATAGCGGGAAATGTTTTCCGCTAGATTTAGCGGGGAAATTTTTTCCGCTAAATTTAGCGGGTAATTTAGCGTCATAATGATGATGACATCGTCATCGTCATCGTCACTGACGACGTCATCAGTGACGTCACCAGTGACGTCACGTGTGACGTCATCAGTGACGATGACGATGAGGATGACGTCATCACGATGACGTCATCCTCATCGTCATCGCGCGGTTACGCCGATGGCTACGGCGACGCCGCTCAAGCCGGAAACGGGCGCCTAAGAGCTGCGCTCTAAAATAATTCTCAATGACCACTAGCATATAGTGCGATGATGTCACTAGCAAACTATGTTAAACAGTTCAGTTTTCTGGTGAAATGTGATGTTCTCAACACAATACTCCGTTTCACTTTAAGCGTGAGCGTAGCAGAACCTACAAGAACGAGCTCCGGGCTGTCAGTGTCCTTGCCAAGCACGCGTGCTCATGCAGTGCAAGCACTGGTCAGGACCACATGCTCGCTCTTGTAGCATCGGCTGCGTCTGGACTTAAAGGAACCCTGCAAAGCGTTTCTGGCCATTTTTTTTCTTAATTTGCATCGCGTTCGCTCGAGCTAGTGAGTGGGACTCTAGCAACACATAGAACACAAAATAAATAAGAAATCTGATGTATTTTGAACCTAATAGTTGAAAGACGTTAAGAATTTTGAGCACATTTTGTTTTTGTTGATGACGTCCTTGGTTTGAACCATGAGAACTGAAACGACAAGAGCCTGCAACAACTATGCGCTATCGTCCTAAGTGTTGGAAATTAACACCCATTTATGAAGATTTGAACGCCCCGTGCACCAGTTTACGGATGTTCCAAGCGAACATATGAGTGAGATTCACGTGCTTCAAAGGATGTCGTCATTATCCGACGCTCTAAGACCAATGTCGTCACTGAACGCTCGTGTTTGACACTGAGAGGCACGCCTTTGGAAGCAGCATTTGGTTTTCTTCGTCCCTTTGCAGTGCCCCTTTAAGCTGAAACGAAGCATAGCAGAAGGGGATGTCCAAATTGAAAAGTTTTGCAGTATATACAGGAGTATTGCGATGATATGCGGTAGCCGAATAAAATTCTAGAGCGCGCATGACTGATAAAAAACTGAGTTGTAAAATGAGGCCCCAAAACAAGTGCACGTAAAAACGAATATAACGTTAACCTCCCGAGACAGTAATTTGCGAAGTTTCGAGCTCATGCAAGCCGTTGTCCAAATGTGATTTAAATTAGAAATATAATGTTTGTTCTTCGCCCTATTTATGTGTAATTAGGAACATCATTGCACGTATCTCTATTAGAGAAATACGGACCACAAGCAACCAAGTCCTAAACAGTTAGGAACCCGACGTTTCAAAACCGATGCGCTTTTTTCATCAGGGGCGACTATTTGCACGTGGACAGCAGCAGCTTCTTTTCCATCTACAGTGTGTCGTTTGCTTCACTCACGTTTTCTTTTTCAAGTGCCCTAGCCCGTTGACATACGCCGATGGTTACGTGCCTGTCGACCTATTTAGCCCGACCTATTGAAACGTCGGGCTCCTAACTATGTAGGGTTTGGTTGGTGAAGGTCTGTATTTCTCAATTTTTTGACCCAACCAGACGGAGTTCCGTCAAACGTGTTTACGCTTTAAAAATGCATCTCTATATATTGTCACGAATGACAAGTGATGAGGCGATAATAACTGAAGAAACTAAACGTTTAATGGGGGCGAACTTGTGCCCAAAAATAAAGAAGGAAACAAAAGATAACAGCAGAGCGTCGCGGGCGTCGAAAGCGGCGAAGCAGCAGGATCGAACGCTGAGGCGAAACTGACTCGGATTGCCAGGCGGCGCCCCTTTTGTACACACGTGGGCTTCGGGAACATTCGGCGTGGAAGGTTCGGTTCGTAGAACATTCTAACCTCGAATTAGCAAGGCGGCTCTCGAATTTACTAGAACATGACATTACAGCGTCAGCAAAAATGTGCACGCGCGGCCAGGAATCGAACCCTGGCCTTCTGCGTGGAAGGCAAGCGCGATAACCGTTATGCCACGGGCGCGCTGCCTACTTGGTCAGCTGCGCCCGCGGCATTATTCCCCCCTTTAAAAAAGTGCATCGTCCCGATGCAGCACAAAACGAAAACAAAACGAAAGAAATCCACAGCAAAAGCACAGCAGCATGGCGAGCCGCAGTTCACAGTTCACAGTTCACAGTTCACTCGTCGACGAGGGTGGAAAGTTCTATCGTTCGTAATACGGCTTCAGCCGGACGACGTGCACCACCTCGGGTCGCGGCTGACGTCTTGCAGATGGGCGCGTTCCGTCGGGAAGGACTTCGTAGTTCAGGTCGCTGAGGCGTCGGATGATCTTGTAGGGTCCGAAATAGCGTTTCAGAAGCTTTTCGCTGAGTCCGCGGCGCCGTATCGGTGTCCACACCCATACCCGATCTCCGGGTTGAAAGTGGACGTCCCGGCGACGAAGGTTATACCGGCGTGCGTCGACTCGCTGTTGATCGTGGATTCGAAGGCGGGCTAGTTGGCGAGCTTCTTCTGCTCTCTGACTGACCGCATGGGCATCATCGCATCCGTCATCCACAGGCTCATGAGGCAGCATCGCGTCCAGCATGGTCGTCACTTTTCTTCCATGCACAAGCTCGAATGGCGTAAACCCGGTGGTTTCTTGAGCTGCAGTGTTGTAGGCGAACGTGATGTAAGGTAATACCTCGTCCCAGGTCTTGTGCTCTACGTCGACGTACATGGAGATCATGTCGGCGATCGTTTTGTTGAGCCGCTCCGTAAGCCCGTTGGTCTGCGGATGGTACGCGGTGGTCCGACGATGGCTGGTGTGGCTGAGCCGAAGGATCTCTTGCGTGAGCTGGGCCAAGAACGATGACCCTCGGTCGGTTATCAAGACTTCGGGGGCGCCATGTCGAAGGAGAATAGACTCGACGAAAAACTTGGCGACTTCTACCGCTGTTCCCGATGGCAGGGCTTTCGTCTCGGCGTATCGTGTAAGATAATCGGTCGCGACGATAATCCACCGATTTCCTTGCGCCGATGTTGGGAACGGCCCAAGTAAATCCATTCCGACCTGCTGGAAGGGCGTAGTTGGGGTAGGAATCGGCTGCAGAAGTCCTGCTGGCTTCGTCGGAGGCTTTTTACGTCGTTGGCACTCATGGCAGGACCGTGTGTACAGATGGACGGTTTTTGGGAGTCTCGGCCAGTAGTACTTGTCACGAATCCGGGCGAGCGTCCTGCTGTAGCCAAGGTGTCCAGCCGTCGGGTCGTCGTGGCAGGCTTGAAAGATTTCTTCGCGCAGGCTGGCCGGAACAACCAGCAGCCAGGCAGGGTTACTTGTTCCGAAGTTCTTCTTGAAGAGCACGCCTCGCTGCAGAACGAAGCTTGGTAAGTCTCGGGCCAAGACTCGCGGAACTGAACTTCCTTGACCTTCGAGGTGGTCGATCACGGCGCGAAGTTCCGGGTCGTCTCGTTGAAGCACTCCCATGTCGGTATCTGTAACGGCGCCGAGAAAACGGTCGTCATCGTCGTCATCGGTGCTGTCGGAAGGAGATTCGACTGGGGCCCTAGACAAACAGTCGGCGTCATTATGCTTGCGGCCAGACTTGTGCACAATGGTCACGTCGAATTCTTGCAGTCTAAGGCTCCAGCGAGCGAGGCGTCCTGACGGGTCCTTGAGGTTGGCGAGCCAACAGAGAGCGTGGTGGTCCGTGACAACGCGGAACGGGATCCCGTACAGGTATGGGCGGAACTTGGTTAACGCCCAGACGACAGCGAGACATTCCTTGTCGGTTGTCGAGTAATTTTTCTCTGCCTTGGACAGTGCACGGCTTGCATAAGCGATCACCCTCTCTGCTCCGTCTTGTCTTTGGACGAGCACCGCACCTAGCCCGGCGTTGCTGGCGTCTGTGTGAACTTCCGTTTCCGCTGATGGATCGAAGTGTCCGAGGACAGGGGGCGACTGGAGTCTTTCCTTCAGTTCGTTGAACGCTTGTTCTTGCTCCTCCCCCACTGGAAGTTCACATCGTCCTTCGTGAGATGCGTGAGCGGTGCAGAAATCTTGGCGAAATCGCGAACGAAACGCCTGTAGTAAGCGCACAGTCCAAGAAATCTTCTTACGGCTTTCTTGTCTGATGGCTTCGGAAATGCGGCGACAGCGGATGTCTTTGCCGGGTCAGGGCTTACACCCTCAGCGCTCACGACATGGCCCAAGAATTTAAGCTCGCCGTAAGCGAACTGACATTTTGACGGCTTGAGTGTCAGTCCAGCATTCTGGATAGCCTGTAGCACGGCTCGCAGACGTCTCAGGTGCTCGTCGAAGTCGCTTGCGAATACCACGACGTCATCGAGGTAGACGAGACAGCTTTGCCATTTCAAGCCTGAGAGGACGGTATCCATTACCCGCTGGAAGGTCGCAGGTGCTGTGCACAGTCCAAACGGCATCACTTTAAATTCGTACAGTCCGTCCGGCGTGACGAAGGCAGTCTTCTCACGATCCCGTTCGTCGACCTCGATCTGCCAGTACCCACTCTTCAGGTCCATCGACGAAAAGTATCGGGCGTGGCGCAGCCGGTCCAGAGTGTCGTCGATGCGGGGCAACGGGTAGACGTCCTTTTTTGTTACGGCGTTCAGTCGACGATAGTCCACGCAGAACCGAAGAGTCCCGTCCTTCTTTTTCACCAGGACTACCGGTGAAGCCCACGGACTGTTTGAGGGCTGGATAATGTCGTCGTCGAGCATTTCTTCAACTTGCTTCTGGATGACTTCTCTCTCTTTCACCGAAACACGGTAGGGCGATCGATGAACGGGAAGTGCGTCGTCATCAGTAACAATTCGATGTTTCGCGACCGTCGTTTGGCGTACCTTTGACGACGTGGAGAAGCACGCACTGAACTTGGCTAGAAGGTCACTGAGTTGTCGCCGTTGTGGGGTAGGCAGGGTTGGATCGATGTCGAACTGCGAAGGCGGCGTTGTCTCGTGTGGCCATGAAGAGAGGTCTTCTGATACTCCGGCGATAGCGGCTGAGTCGGGGAGTTCCTCGGCGTGACCCACGGCGGTGCCTTTCGTAAGGTGCTGAGCCTCCTGTCGGAAGTTCGTTACGAGCGCAACAGTGCGTCCGTCTTGGAGCTCCGCGATGCCTCTTGCGACGCCGATCCCTCTTCCTAGGAGCAGTTGGACGCCACCCTCCAGCAAAGCTTCTCCGCAGATGCCTTTTTCGGTCGCGACAGGCACAAGTACACTCGAGCGTGGTGGCAAGTTCACGTGGTTGGAGAGTACACGCACTGTAGCTGACGTGGCTGCCAAAGTTGTGGGATCCTCGGGCATTACAGCAGGTTTCCGCAGCCTCAACTCGTTGGCTTCCAGGTCGATGACGGCGCTGTACTCGCACAAGAAGTCCATTCCGAGTATAACGTCCCTCGCACAGTCCCGTAGAACGACGAACTTTACCGGACACGTCTCGCCGTGAATCTCGACGCGAGCAGTGCATCTTCCGACTGGCGTGATGAGATGTCCCCCGGCGGTCCGTATCTGTGGGCCATCCCACGGCGTCGTCACTTTCCGAAGGCGTTGGGAGAGCCTCCCACTCAGGACGGAGTAGTCTGCTCCGGTGTCGACGAGAGCCGACGCGTCGTGCACTCTAAAAAAAAAGGGGTGTAGTACTTACTCCCAGGGGGGTGTATGTGACTTGTCCCATATACGACACCCCCATGGGTATATATGCGACACCCCAAAAAGGGGTGCACACATGCACCTCATTTTGAGGTGCACATGTGCACCTCAGCGGGTGTATATGACACACCCCACCCCGGGGTGTACATATATTCCGTTTCTCACTTACTGGGAATACTGATACACCCCATTCTTAGGTGTAAATGTATTCCGTTTCTCATCTTATCCTAGGTGAATACTTCATGATACTACCCCATTCTTAGGTGTACATATATTCCGTTTCTCACTTACTGGGAATACTGATACACCCCATTCTTAGGTGTACATATATTCCGTTTCCCCCTACTGGGAATACTGATACACCCCATTCTTAGGTGTACATATATTCCGTTTCTCACTTACTGGGAATACTGATACACCCCATTCTTAGGTGTACATATATTCCGTTTCTCACTTACTGGGAATACTGATACACCCCATTCTTAGGTGTACATATATTCCGTTTCTCACATACTGGGAATACTGATACACCCCATTCTTAGGTGTACATATATCCTTTTTTCCACACCCTCTTCACTTATTGGGAATGCAGTTACACCCCATTCTTAGGTGTACTTATATACCGTCTTCCACACCCTTCTCACTTACTGGGAACACCGATAAACCCTATTCTTAGGTGTACATGTGCGAAGTCGACAAAACTAACACTAGAACATTTTCCATCAAAATTACAGGAAATGTCTTTGCAGCTCTATTTCCAAGCTTTCAACCGTCAAATGACGGTGTTTTGTGCCATTTTGATGTCCCATTTGTCCACCGGAAATACAATTAAGCCACCAATCCCACATTTTATCGTCATTTCATTATACAGTCTGCCATCATTTTGACGTCCCTAACTGTCAACCTGAAATACAATTGAGAGCTTTTTTGTGTCATTCCTGCAAATATAACATTGTCAGGATCATGCAATATTTGATCAAATAAGCTACAAAAATTGGCATCTGTTCTTACATATTTATTGCTCGTAAACACTGGGTGAAACATATACTACAAAAATACACATTAAACTTGCAGCTTGCTGTGTGGTCTGACGAAAGGCATGCGCCAGAAACGTCGCTTGTTTCCTTTCTTCTTTTTGCACGTCTTATCTCTCACACTTAGTTTTGTGCCTTGGGTGATGAACACCAAGAAGAGCCATTGAGCATTCCTGAAAAGCAAAACGTAATTGTATACCATGATTAGATACATATAGCCTATAGGACACTGTCAAGGCCCCACACCTTACTTAATAAGCATTATCAAAAACCAATAAATCAGCCAACTTCATAAATATTTTGCACACCATTGAAGAATAGTGGGGTGGAAAGTTTACCACTTTAGATACAGGTGCAAGGCTGTCAAACCGAAAACTAATAAAAAAAGCATGCGTTTCTAATATATATAAACAACTGATTTTGGCAGTTTTCAACAATGCCAGCCTGTCTCTTATTGCAACTGTGTTTATTTTTACTAATAAAACGCACAATTAGCCGAAAAATGCCACAAGCAACCTTGTTCTCAGTGGCCGCCAAATCAAATAAACGGATGCCAACATTAGTAGTGTCCTAATGCAAGCTTCCTTTAACAAAATTTCGGACCATCTAAAACAGTGTTCTCAAACTCATTTGAGTGTAGAGGCCAGATAGCCCACCCCCAAAAGGTCAAGGGCTTATGTAAGGCACGGGGGGAGGGGAGGCTGGGGGGTCAAGAAATTTATTAAAGGGACCTTGCGCTCTACTGCCGCCAACATACTGGCATTTTGTAAGAGGACAAGAGAACAAGTACACTGTTGTTGCCGACAGTTCTTGCTTTTCTGAGAATTCTTGATAGCACCAGTCTGAAAGAATACTTGTACTTTAATGGTGATATTTTCTGCGGGCGAGAATCCAGAGTTCATAAATTTATCTTTGGTGGTTGCTTCTGACAAGCGAGAGCTCATGCAGTTGAGATGCATCCTTGAGCAAAGAGCTCGTGGTTGCAGCCTACCAGCGGAACTGTCGTGCAGGTGCTAAATACTAAAAAAAGACAGGAAGGAAAAATAGAAACTAAACACCTGACAAATAAAAACGGAACAATATTAACTATGTGATTATGTTATAAGAGCAAAGCTACGTTTCGAGCGTAAATGAATTAGCGACATGATATCATTAAAATGCATGCCATTTGTAAGGCTCGTTATGAAAATGGGGGCTTGCAGCTGGTTTCCTGTGGGCCGTGTTCAAGCAAGTCGCGAGCTGCGTGTCCAAGCTCTGAGCAGATTAATTTTACCCACAGTTATCTATTATCTGCCAGAGCATCATAATCTGCACAATGGTGACTATATTCCGAGTCATTACTTGCGTGCAGTACAGGCTAAGGCAATGTTCAAACGTGAAAACAGTGCAAACATTTGACAAAGGATGAGTAAAAAGTGCACGAACAAAGCGCTAAGTCAATGTCCGACGAGGGGAAAGGGCAAGCACTAGAAAGGCGGGTGAGGAGAGTAACCTCCTCCTATCTAACATTCCTAGTGCTTTCCCCCTCTCCCCTAGCCCTCCCCTCCCATATGCCTTCCTAGTGCTCGCCTTTTCTCTCTCCACATGGCGTTGCATTCACCTGCACTACACACAACTAGTGACACGAAGTATAATTGAAGGACGGCACACTCACAGATGTCAAAGCACATGAAGAGTTAGCAACTTCGGTGCAATGCCGCTGGTTGCTCCTTTGTATCGCCCTTCAGATGGGTTGATTTGCCCGAAGTACCTGGAAAATAATAAGAACGATAGAATAAATCCACGTGCTATAAACCAGGGGTGGGCAGAGACACTCCAAAAAGTATTCGGGAATACAAATACTGAGATAGATAGTCCTTTAGGCAATGGTGCATCCCCGAGACACTTCTGTGAAATTGGCGAAAAAGTATTCAGGAATACAGATACTTATAGAAATCCACTTGTTCCCGAACGGTGGTCGGTGGGGAGGGCATAGATTGTGGGGAATATGTATGGTCAGTGGCGTACCAACTTGTTCTTTGTGAGTGTGTGTGTGTGTGGGGGGGGGGGCAAACCAGCCCCCCCCCCCCCAGGGTTTCGGCCAGTTTTTGCCCTGCCCAGTGGCGGCTCTTTTTACATTATTTGTGTGCTAAACTGCAGTCATATCACCCATGTGCTGCTGCATATGATTCAATGGCAACTGTGACTACATCGCTTTTCCAGTAGCAGGTACAATTAGGAAAAAAAACATTAAACAGAGCTCAAGGTGATATATCAGTAAAAAAAGAGCGCAAGAAATTACTTGATGATAAATCAGTCAAAAACATCACCTACATGTATTGAAGAGTAATGATAATGAAACACATGAGCTTCTCACATTAGTAGAGAACAAATTTTAAATTGCGAACTGTAGCACAAGACACCAAGCTTCGTCCTGTCTTGTGCTGTTCTCATCATGTATAACGTTTACTGACTCGCCCAAACAGCTACCTTAGTACATCAAGCTGCATTAACAGAGCTACCAATGGGTATGTGCACTTGTGAATGATGCAACAAATAAAGTACAGACACTGTAATTAGGCATGTTTTTATCAATGAACTACTTGTGTAAATATTGAGTAGCGTTCTCCCCTTTGCAAGAATAGGAAAAACCTTTCTACTTATTTCTTTAGCACATTGGCAATAAAGAGAAAGCTTAAAAGCAACAGAATATAGCAACACCAGGAAAAATCTGTTGCTTCACATGGGTGACCACACCTTTTCTCAGGAGGAACCGAGCTTTACAGGATGTGTGAGCACAGATAAATTTACTCCAGATGAAGTTGAAGAATCTACATTATCCCGAGTTGAAGAAGCAACAATATCCTGAACATGACTATGAGAAACAGGCACCCATGAACCATTAAATGCTGTGGGATGTTCACATTGGATGAACACACATGGGATGTTCACATTGTGAATATATGATGTAATTTTGTAGTGTTTCTGATATATGTACAAGTTATGTAAAGGGGTCTGGCAAGCATGACAAAAAGATATGACAATACAGCAGCGTCCATAGGAACACCAAGTGCAGAAGGGTGTACCGGGGCCGACGGTGTGCTAACGTGTGTGTCACGTGCGGAGAGATTCGCGTCTGTGCGATAAAAATTAAGACATCACCTGACAAGTAAAAAAAAAAAGGAATCAGTGTCCGCAGGATAGTTCATTACATACTTTGCCAGACGGTGCATCAGGGTTGTGACGACCCGGGCAACGTGCAGATCTTCAGCCTGTGCATCAGAGATTTGAGTCATTAGTGCATGTGATCTAACCAAGTATCAAGCCTATTAACACAATATAAAATTAGCAGTCTGACAAGTAAAGAAAAGAAAACAGGGTCTGCCAAATAGTCAATTGCTCACCTTGCCAAACGGTGCCTCGGGACTATGGCGGCATCTCCTAGGTGCAGAGCTTCTGGCCTGTGCATCAGAGAATAGTCATTAGCAAACGTGATCTATCCAAGCACCAAGCCTAGTTTCACAAGATACGCTTAACAACTTGAGAAAAAGAAAAACAGTCTGCAGCATAGTTGATTGCTTACCCTGCCAGACAGAGCCTCAGGACTATGGTAGCACCTGTGCTGCAGAGCCTCTCTGCCTGTGCATTAGAGATTAGAGTCATTAGTACACGTGATCTAAGCAAGCACCTAGCCTAGTCACACAATTTTACTTGGCAGTCTGACAAGAAGAAAAAAAGAAAACAGTGTCCACAGGATAGTCGATTGCTTACCTTGCCAGAAAGTGCATCGGGACATTGACGGCATCAGTGCTAGGTGCAGAGCTTCTGGCCTGTGTATCAGATTAATCATTAGTAAACGTGATCTAGCTAAGCACCAAGTCTAATTTCACAATATATGCATTACATCCTTAAAAAAAAAAAAACAGTCTGCAGGATAGTTGGTTGCTTACCTACCCAGACAGTGCATCGGGACTATGGTAGCGTCTGTGATACAAGCAGAGCCTCTCGCCTGTGAAATAGAGATTAGAGTCATTAGTACACGTGATCTAATCAAGCACCTAACCTAATTTCACAATATATGCTTAACAATCTCACAAGAAAAAAAAAAGATCAGCAGAATAGCTGATTGCTTACCTTGCTAGACGGTGCCTCGGGTCTATGGCGGCATCTGTGCTACAAGCACAGCTTCTCTCCTGTTTGTTAGAGATTCAAGTCATTAGTACATGTGATCTAACCAAGCATCTCATGTTGCAGGTGCGTGAGATGACTTGCATAATACAAGCACAAGGAGACACTCGCGTTTTTGAACCATTAACACTTGAACACCTAACTGTTGCTGTAGTGCAGGGGTGGCCAAGCTGCTGCTTGCGAGCCGCTTGCGGCTCTTTGCGCGTTAAACTGCGGTACGAGGCTCTCTCCCCTACCCCCCCCCCTCCCTCCCGGTCACACGAGTACTTCCCCAGGAAGAGAAATGGAATGCGTGTTAAATCAAAAGACTGGTCGCGGTTTGGTAGTCTTGCGCCATACTACCTTACGCAGAGTTGGAGTACTTTTGACTCGGGTATATTGAAAGTAGTTAGAGTTTTGTTTATTTCTCGGCACAAATGCTTGCCCCCCCCCCCCCCCCTGGACGTTTCGTGGTTTGGTTCGCGGCTCTTAGGCCGGGTCAGCCTGGCCACCCTTGCTGTAGTGTGACAAAGTGCATGCTCCACAAATGAAAAATTCAATAAAACGTATAGTCTACTTTTACAAATCTTGCCAAGAAGGAGTCTGACAAATAGGTAGGGTACAAACATGACAATTCAAGGTTAGCCAAACTCGAGCTTCGCAAAAGCCAGCGTCCGCGGGTACAGCCACTGCATATGTTTCCGAATAGAGCTCTCAAAGTAACGCCAAACTGAGCACCACACACACCAAAGCCGGTAAATGCTGCCCTAGAGTTCCTGTATAGGCTTCCTACGGGAGCCAGAGTTGCGCGTCTGTTTTCCACATGCCGACACGCCGCTATTCGCCTAGATCCGATCATTCAAGTACTGTGCAAGAAAACCACCGATGCGGCCGCTTCGCCGACAGTGCAAGCTCCTCAGCGTACGTACTACGTTCCCCTGCTTTTGCCTCCTCCTCCTTTTCTGTCTTCCAGGAAATGAGAAGGAGCGCGCTGCTATTCGACAAATTCAGTCACATGAGGAGCAGAGTCCCGTCCCGTGCGGGAAAGCCGGTGCTCTGGGGTGAACGCGCAACTCTGGCTTCCGTAGGGGGCCGATGCAGGAACTCTATGGTGCCTTAGAGTTCCTGTTTAAGCTCCCTACGGGTGCCAGAGTTGCGCGTTCATCCCAGTAGCACCGGCTTTCCTGCACGGCATTTGAAGTCTGCTCCTCACGTGAGTGAATTCGGCGAATAGCGGCACTGTGTTCTATCACCTCCTTTCCTTAAAAACAGGAAAGGAGGAGGCAAAAGCGGGGGAATGTACTATCGTGGACACTGTTAAGCTATAACAAGGCAGCGGCGGCCGTCCCGTACCCCCAGCGCCTCATAGCAGGCGCCGTCTGAAACTCCGCGCATGCGCCGTGTGGCGGACTCGCTCTTCCCGCCTGCGAGCACACCCTCGCTTTGTCGTCTGCTAGGCACAGAGCAGACGACGCCACAGCGCTCGCCAATTTTCCCTGAACACGGTTCAGCGAACCACCGAGTAAGAGGTGTCCACGGTTAATTCGCTGACTCCACTGGCTAAGGATAATCATCGCCACTAATTGTAATATCACGGTAGGCTACATTTCTTTTTATGGGACAAACTTGCAGTTATACTCTGTTTCGCTTTAGGTCTAAGCGCAGCGGACGCTACAAGACGATAGGGCTAACCAAGCAGCGACAACAAGCGCACTTTTCGCACCTTATTGCGTCCCCCGGTGATGCACTCCGTGACGTTGCACTTTTGCCGCTATTTGATTGGCTCTCTCGTTTTGTAGCGTACGCTGCACTCGGACTTAAGGTGAAACGGAGTATAACAGTCTATTTCTGTATCACACCTGCTGCGCTCATACTGGTTTGCGAACGCATATTGTAAAAGATGCATTGCAAAATCCTGTTTCTGAAAAAAAACAAAAAAGTAGACAGGGTTAATGCCTTAATGACTCTGCAATCTGCCCCAATAAAAATCGGCGATTTAAAATGAGTTTGAGACCAGTTCGCAAGAGCTAGGGTACCAGACGAGCAGCACTGTGGAATCGCCTGCTCTGCGCCTAGCAGACGACAAAGCGAGGGTGTGCTCGCAAACGGGAAGAGCGAGTCTGCCACACGGCGCATGCGCGGAGTTTCGGACGCTGGGGGTACGGTACGGCCGCCGCTGCCGTATTATAGCTAACAGTGTCCACGATAGTACAAGGAGGCAGTTGCACCGTCGGCAAAGTGACCGTACCGGTGGCTTCCCTGCACGGCATTTGAGGTCTGCTCCTCACGTGATCGGATATCGGCGATTAGCGGCGCGGCGGCACGTGGAAACCAGACGCGCAACTCTGGCTCCCGTAGGAGCCTATACAGGAACTCTATGCTGCCCTAGAGTTCCTGTATAGGCTCCCTACGGGAGCCAGAGTTGCGCGTCTATTGTCGACGCGCCGCCGCGCCGCTAATCGCCGAGATCCGATCACGTGAGGAGCAGACCTCAAATGCCGTGCAGGAAGTAGACGATGCACGCGCCCCGCCGTACGTACCCCTGCTTTTGAGTGCGCTGCGCGCCTCGAACGCGCGGCGCCGTTAGTCGCTGAATTCAGTCACGTGAGGAACAGGATCAACATGCTGTGCAGGAAAGACGGCGCTACGGGGATGAACGCGCAACTCTGGCTCCAACTCTACGCTGCCCCGTCCCGGAGCGCGATCCTCGTTCCATCATCCGCATTGAAAATCGCCGTGCATAACCATACGTGCGAGCGACGCCGGTAACAAGCGCGAGCATGTCACTCTGCAGTCGAACGGCGTTTCATCGACAGATCGTTTTATCGATACGCGACGATTCATCGCCAGATTGCTTGATCGACAGCAGAGATTAGCTTCTTTCTGTAATGAGCCGCCCCAGACTGTTACCACGAAGCGGCTAATACGCGTGGGATACACGCGTGACGAAATGTTCCTACACTGTTCAATTCGCGTAACGAGTGTCGATGAAACGTTAGTGCCGACGAACGCGAGTCCATGAAACGTCTGTCCACAAAACGTGTTTTTTGGCGAAGCGGTAGGGACCCGTTGCTCTGAACGACGCCAGCTCTACACGCAAGAACGTCTCGAAGCTGCGATCTCGTGCCCGTTTGCACTCTCAGAGAACCGGGCACCGCCACCGCGCACACATGTCACAAATACAAAAGCAAGGAAACTTTGACATAAACAGGAGAAAAAGGAATGGACGTCCTCAACTAGCAGGCCGATGCCACGCAAAACGCAGCATCGAACGAATGCATGTAAATGGTAGACTTACCGTTATCGGGCGGGTGCACTTGGTTTGTGACTGCAGCTACGTACCAAGCATCGCTTCGTTAACCCTCGAACCCGAACTGCCCGAACCGGCTACCAACCACGCAAATCGAAATGGCGCGAATGAACAAAGACGTCGTCACCCGCCAGCGTGTCCAAGCACGCCAAGATGGACTGCAGGAGGGGCAGGAGGTGAGGAGGTCGTCTCCTAGCAACACGAAGGCCAGATAACGCGCGAAAGGCGATCGCTATCGCGATAGGTTGTCAGTCGGATGACGTTTTACAAAAAAACGTGGTCGCTTTCCCCTCTCCCCTGGTTGAAACGGGTGGGGCGGGGGGGGGGGGGGGGGTGCAAGTGCAGGCAGGGCAACGTCTTTTCCGTTGACGTAGAGGAGCCTCGTCAAAATTGACAAGTGATAAGAAAATCGCTGTT
The DNA here is from genome assembly GCA_037355805.1 of Ixodes ricinus. Classification (NCBI taxonomy): domain Eukaryota; kingdom Metazoa; phylum Arthropoda; class Arachnida; order Ixodida; family Ixodidae; genus Ixodes; species Ixodes ricinus. The sequence continues at coordinate 679 of JAZHYW010013947.1, read as the reverse complement.
GGAATAGGATACGGCCCGCAGCTCGCTGGCAAGGCGCAAATCATGGGAATAAACTTTCCGCGCCGTTGTTCGTGCTCTCGAGAATCTGGCACGAAGCTGCCGATCTCCGAAAACGAACCTTTGGTGCCAGCAAGAGACACAGTGAATTCCGCAGTTTCCAGAGCGCTTACGCCTTCTCGACCGCTTAACTGGATATGCGCGATTGGATCCCGTCTGTAGCCAATTTTGTCAACCACGCGAAGACTAGACATTTGCAACTCTACGTTGACGTGACATTCGGCCGAGGCGTTGACCCAACATTGCTTTAGTCCGTCTGTTCTCACTGGATCCGTGTTGACGGATCCTCCCATCGTCACGTCTAAATACAAAAGACGCGCTCATTCAAGAAATAAAATGTTACGTACCACGTGTCGCGAGGGTTATCCATACGGCATTTATTTGAGTTCTACGTCAAAAAAGAAAAAAAAATCGAATTGATGAGAACGTCGGTTACCGAGAACGGTGGTCACCGCAGCCCATCGTCCTGAGATAGACGAGGGACAAAATTAGACTACTAACCATACATTCGAGGTCATTGTTCAGGCTATTCACACAAAAAAGGTCCTTAGAAAAGAAAAGAAGATCGTGTGGGCGTCCCCTTCCGCCCTTCCATTCAGCAAGGCTGCAGGCATGGAGCGCC
>JAZHYW010013945.1:0-13644 GCA_037355805.1 Ixodes ricinus | reverse complement strand
GAAAGCGTACTGGATTTCCCTTGGAGCGCTGCGGCCTGCCCGGATCGTTTTGCGACTATGGGGACTCTCTTGACGATCGAATCGCGGAGATGTTTTTGACGGGACTTAGATCATCAGAGCACAGAATGCGGCTGGTCCGGGGTCTGTGGGGGCTGCCGCACCGAGCCTCGAACGCGTGCTGTCTCCCCTTGCTGGCACCAGTTCGAGCAGATATCTCAAGACTGCGATATGTGCGATCGATTAGGAGGCTGCTTCGCGTTCTGACGCATCACGGTTGTCCTCCTCCGTTGATCGGGTAGTCGCTCCGCTCTCTGTCAAAATGGCCGCGCTCCACAGCCGGTTCGTCACTAACCTTAGTCAAGATGGCGAAGCTTCAGCATCCTGCGCCGGCGTTTCCTGCTCACGCACTTCGCCGATCTCGGGTGCCGCCGTACCTCGAACACGTCGGTCGGCGTGATGTGCCTCCCGGGAGTGCACAGCATTTCTGCCCGATGAAGTTCCATGTCAATTTGGCAGCCCGTCGGCCCCCATCCCCGAGAGATGTGCCCACAGCCCGTGGGCAACGTGTTTCTCGTGTGGCAAGCCCGGGCATTTCGCCAACGTCTGCCGGAGTTGCCATCTCCACCCATCGGCAGCGATCGAGTGTCAACTAGCCTTGCCGACTGGACGTGGCCAATCCTTCGGGCGCCGGTACCAGCGTTCCGGAGCTGGTCATGCTCAGGACTCCATCCATGGCATCGGCGTGACGTTCCCAGACGACGACGACGACAGCATGTACACGGTTGGGTCTTACGATGAGTCTCCGCAGCCAACCAGCCGACGGCGAGCAAAACTTCATTGCCGATGTACAGGTTAACGGCATCGATGTCTTCGTTAGTGACACTGGATCGGAAGTGTCTATCATCTCGAGCCTACCTTCAAAGGATTACCAGGAATTGTCGGGTCAATTAATGAAACCACCGCGCACTTTGGTGCATTACCTTCAGGGATCTATCCCAGTTTTAGGCTGTTTTCATGCCGACGTCACTTTCAACGATCGCTTCGCGACGATCCTGTTCGTTGTGAACAAGGACGTTCTCTGCTCGGCACAGACGCCGTCCGTGATCTCAAGGTTAATTTGTCAGGGGTACAGCTGAAATGTTTTTATATTAATGCAGCTGACTCCCGTTCGGCCGACCACGGACATGTGAAATCGGCTGACGTCCCGCAATCTCACGTACCGCGGGTTCCTCTACCTCAACATCACAAGTTGCCGAGTTCATCTGGTGCTCCAAGTAGTCCGCTCACCCCATCGTTTCTGCAGACTTCGGGTCCTTCTGGTTCCGCTAGCGACCATTTCCATCATCTTCAAGCGCTCCTTCATCTGAATCTTCGGAACAGAATCCAAAGTCTTCTTCGGTGAGTGATTTCTCCAAACTGCCACCTGGTTTTGAAGAATTTGAAGATCTTTTCAGTTCTGAGCTGGGACTGGTTAAAAATCACAGCATACAGTCACTGTACGGCACCATGTTCCACCAGTACAGTCAAAGCTCCGTCGTTTACCGCTTACTCTGCGTGATGCGGTCACAGCAGAGATTCTGAAAGCTTGAGCGTCAAGGCGTCATCGAGCGCGTTATGTGCCTCGGAATGGGTTTCATGCCAGTCTTGGGTAAGTTACTTTTAAAAAGTAATTCGTTACCGGCTACAGAATACTTTCAGAGAAGAGTGGCGAAGTTACCGTTACAGTTACCGCAACAAAATAGTAACTAGTTACGGTTACAGTTGCACTTAAAAGTAACGACGTTACTTCCAGGTATTTTTTTAGAACACAAACAATTTAGGAAAAGCTAGAAAACGCCCCCTCACTGCAAGTAATATTGCATAAAACTAAAAAGTACGCGCTATACCATCATTATGTAACTCAGCTTTAGCCGTTGCTTCTCGGAATTGAGTGCCTGAACGTTTCCCTCGTTTGATGGCGAACACGTCTCTGCCCTTGATGGGAACCGGCGCTCAACTGAGCGCGCTGGAAGGAATCGCACGGGGGCAAACGCGGACCCAAATACCGATCGCCTTATTCTTGGTAGCACTGGCATTGTTACTTGGCTTGGTGACGGTTGAGCTAGGTTCATAAAGTCTCTGGACATATTTCAGTTTGTACCCGGCAAGTCGAGAAACAAACCCCAGGCAAAAAGCGAGTAGAATTTTGCCTTGACTGTTAACACCACGCCGGAGTGGAGGCGCAAATCAAAATACGTCGTGGTGGCGCTGATCAAAGTGCGAAACATGCGCACTGCCCTCCGTGTGTATTAAGGAATTCACGGTGTATTCACCCGATTAAGCGTTTAACATAAAAAAAGAAAAAGAAAAACGCAACGCGGAATGATATATTAAAGATACTGGTCTTAAATTATTACGAATCACAAAGTGCATGCGTCGTAAAAGATAACTGATTTTTTTATCAATCTACACGTGGCTGTATTTAGATTAAATGACTTTCGCTAGAAACAACGTATTCACAAGTTTATGCAGAGCAGAACTTGAAGCACTCGAAAATGTGGAAAGAACCAATTTGGAAAGTGCAAAGAATGGCTAAGATTGTATTCGTTCAATGATATATTATTCACAAAAAAACTTGAAAGTAACGACAAAAGTAACGTCATTGCACTTTCATCGTTACCTCAGTAAAAGTAATAGAACCTAGTTACAAGTTACATTTTAAAGAAGTAGCTCGTTACAGTTACAAGTTATAAACAAGTAACGGAGTTGCAATAACGCGTTACTAGTAACGCGTTACTACCTGAACTAATTCTCCACCTATCGTCGTAGTAAAAAGAAAGACGGCGGAATCCGGATGTGTGTTGATTTGAGAGAGCCGAATCGAGCTATCGTCGTTGACTCTTTTCCACTCCCGCATATCGACGAGTTGTTAAACTCGCTTCGAGGAGCGTCACATTTTTCAAAATTGGATTTAGCATCCGCCTACCATCAGGTACGCCTCGACCCTAATAGTCGCGACCTCACCGCTTTCGTGACCCATGAGGGGCTTTTCCGTTTTAAACGGGTTTGTTTTGGATTAGCTTCGGCCCCTGCGGCTTTCCAACAAGTAATGTCCAAAATCCTCAAAGGCTGTCGAGGCGTCCAGTTCTATCTAGATGATGTCATTGTATATGGGTCAACCCAACAGGAGCACGATGATAACCTGCGAGACGTACTCAAAAGAATCACTCAGGCAGGAATGAAATTAAATCGAAAAGCTGTTTTTAATGTTCATGAACTTTCATTTTTGGGTCATCGTTTGTCTGCAGAAGGCATAGCACCCCTTCCGTCGAAGATAGACGCAGTCCTGAATTTTCCAGAGCCAACAGAACCGTCACAATTGAAGGCCTTTTTGGGTCTTGTAGAGTATTATAGTAAGTTTCTTCCACATTGTGCCACGGTCGTTGAACCCCTTCGTCGTCTCCTACGCAAGGGTGTATCTTATGTCTGGTCCCCTGATGTAGCTGCCAGTTTCAAAAATATTAAGTCCTGCATTCGGCAGGCACCAATACTCTCTATGTTCGACCCTACCATTCCTGTCATAGTCTCGACCGACGCCTCTAATTACGGTTTAGGGGCTGTTCTCCAACAACAACACGGACGACAGCTGAAAACCGTTGCGTTCGCGTCCCGTTCTCTCACGGAGGCTGAACGAAAGTATTCTACTGGCGAAAAGGAAGCTCTGGCTATACTGTGGGCTTGTGAAAAATGGCACGTTTATTTGTGGGGCCGGCAGTTCACCATCCGTACTGACCACCAAGCACTTGTCACCTTGATGACAACTCAAGGAACTGGCGTCCGGCCTCATCGTATCAGCCGTTGGGTTGCCAGACTTTTTAATTATAATTTTATCATGGAATTTCAGAAAGGCAGCAACAATCTCGTCGCAGACGCTTTGTCTCGCCTTCCAGTGTCAGATACAGAGAACGGCACAGTTTTTAAAGAAGAGGTCGTTTCTGTCATCTGCGCTTGCCTTAACCAGAAGGATTTCCAAGAAGCAACTGCTAGGGATCCCGTGCTCCCCCAAGTTATGACGTTTATTTCTTCATCATGGCCAGAGCATAACAAGCTGTCTTCAGAGCTGAAGTCATACTTTTCCGTTCGTGAGCAGCTTTCCGTGATCGATGGACTTCTTTTTCAAGGAGAGAAGATCGTAGTTCCATCTAGCCTTCGGAATCAAGTGATTGAGGTTGGTCACGAAACGCATCAAGGAATTTCGAGGACCACAAGCCTCATCAAAGAAATTTACTGGTGGCCTCACATCTCCATGCAAATTAAGGACTACGTGCAGCATTGCACAGTCTGCCAAGCGACCGACAAGCCAGCTAAGTCATCTCCCGCGCCTCTGCAGCCGGTAGAGTTTCCTTTACATCCTTGGACCAAGCTTGGCATAGATATCGTCGGCCCATTCGAACAGGCACCTGCCAAGGAACGATTTTTCATCACTGTAGTGGATTACCACAGCAAGTGGCCGGAAGTGGCAGCTGTCTCCAGTGTCACGACTGGTTCGGTCATCAGTTTCCTGAAGTCGATTTTTTCTCGCGAGGGACTACCCCAGGAGATTACCAGCGATAACGGACCTCAATTTACTTCAAGGGAATTTTCACAGTTCCTCGAGACAAATGGAATAAAACACACCAAGTCTGCGTTATACCACCCGCAAGCGAATGGTCAAGTGGAGAGATTTAACAGGGTTCTGAAATCTACTATTCAGTTGGCCCTTGTACAACAGCGTTCTATTTACGACACAGTCACTGAGTATCTTGGTGTATATAGAAGCACACGCCATGCTGCCACGGGAGAAACCCCAGCTTTTCTCTTACACGGTCGCAATCATCGTACACGTTTGCACCTTCAAGGAAGGAATACCAATGAGCCTTCAGTACCACAGGCTGACGTTCGACAGGGGTTACCAAATAGGGTTCAGAGCTATCAGAAAAAAATGAAGCAGTACTCTGACTCACGCAGAGCCGTGAAGATTCCATCTTTTGCACCTGGAGATTTTGTAAAGATTTTCAAATCAAAACCAAAAGGCAAAATGCGACATAAATATTCAACTCCGCAGGAGATCCGTGAAAGAATTGGTCCGTCTACGTACAAACTTGACGATGGAACAACGTGGAACGCTGAAAGGCTCACTCGAACAACGCTGAAGCCTACGAAGTATTCTTGGGCTCTAGAGGACGATATTTTCCCCCTACATACCTCACCCCTTGCAGCGAATGTTCCTGGCTGCCCTCCTCGTGGAGTCCCTGAGGTTCCTGGTTCAGCGGTTCCAGATGCTCAGGTTCCTGGCGCTACTGGGTTCCGCTTCACAGCGCCAGCTGTTCATGGTCGTGGTCCATCCCCGCCACGTGCTTCTCCACCATGCCTTGGCGGAGCTGTTCGTCACCTTCTTGGGCCTGCAACTCCGACTCCTGCTTCACCTCATGGTCCCAGTTCTTCACTCTTTGGACTTGGGTACTGCAGCTCTCTGCCAGACTCCAGTCCGAGCGGCAGATCAGCAGGGCCCCCCTCTGTGGACTCCGAGGCTGGCGTTACGCCACCAGTGCATGAGTCCCCAATTGACTTTGCGCCTGATTGTGTTTCGGGTGCTGGTCCTGAGCCCGAGGGTTCGGCTACGCCTAATATCATTGCCGCGTCCACCGCGGATGCTGTTTTTGGTGCATCATCATGCTCATCGCCACCACACCTGACCGCAAGCATGCCTACTGAATCGGGCTTCGCAACGCCCGTTTCAACACCTCTACCATCGCCATTTCGAGTAGAAGGACGCCCAAGACGGCATACACGATTACCAGAACGATTCAAAGACTATGTCATGAATATCTTGGACATGAGCCCATCATCGACATCTCATGAAATCATGGACATTTGAATCTTTGGACTATATTTTTTTCTTCTTTTCTTTGAACTTTTGGTGCAGTGTGAAGTGTAATTTTTTTTTCAAGAAGTAGTGGTATTTTCTTCCCTTTTTTTCTTTGTGAAGGGAGGGAGAGAATACGTTATGTGGTATTTTCCTCTTTTTTTGTCTCTGTCTTTTTTGTCAAGGGAGGGAGAGAATATGTAGTATTTGGATATAGTCTATAATGCCGGCACTGAAAAAGAAGCCGATGCCGCGCGTGGAATAAACAGGGCCGGGCACCCGCGCTCGGGGTGCTCGAGACTCAGAGACCATGACCAGCAGCCGGCGGTTGTCATTCCTTCTTTGAGCTTCAACGGCGGGCCCCTGGCCGCCGCTCGATCAGAAATACTACACATCCCACCATGAGTTATACCGATATCACTTCTAACAAGACGACGAAGCTTCGCCGAAGCGACCAGCCAGCTACAGCCCCTGGAAACCACCATTCCTCACGGCCACTCCGTGGTCTGCACTGAAGCGGCATTTCTGCCGCGGGGAGGACGGGTCGCCTCCGTGAGCCACTTACACCCCGGATTCAAGCTCCCTGTAACTACAAGACAGACACACCAGACATATTCTGTTCCTCATATGATAGACTGTTGCGACCCAGACATCGCTTTAGGCGGTCCTTTAAGGAGCGGATGACACGCTCCCACCATCCTTCCCGGCTTCCCACCAAGGGGCTCGTTCAACGTTAAAACACTATTGAATTCGGAGTCTGCTTGCATAGTCTTGAATGTCGGGGGTTGTGGCAACGCTGAGGATTCGTGCGGATAGGTGAAACGTTTGAGCGTTGTCCGAGTAGTCTATAGATGGCAAACCGCAGCGAGGAGACAAGGCCAACAAAACGGCTAGAGAAGTGCTGTGCGATATAAGTTCTAGAGTGTATGGCTCCGGTGGCCGCACATGAAAAAACGGCAATCTATTGTTTATACCGCGGAACGTTGCTTGTGACGCCTGTAGATAGAGCCTCTTTGGTGGCTTCCATTTCAGCAGTGATGTTGATGGGACTAGTTTGTCAAATCTGCCACTCCATCTAATATTTATTGCAGGAATGACAAAAGCAGCTGTTGCGCTCTGTTAACCTCAGCGTACAGAGCCGTCGGTGTGTATTCTAAGTGCTTCCGTCTATTGCAGTGAGATAGCCTCTTCAGCAACTCTTCGAAGGACGATGTCTGGGGTGTCTTTCTTTCTGCGAAACCCTGGTAAATGGTCCTGGTACAGGAACGTGTGCTGGCGCCAGGAGGATAGTCTACATAGGCAGGCGGCTTTGTGCTACGTAATAGTCGGTCCAAGAAATATACTGCCCTCAGAAGACGGTTGAACCTTGATTCTGTTCTTTCTGGGAGGCGTCTTATAGAGGCGGCATTCACTGGACGCCATATTTGAGGGCGATGTTTAGGGCGCATGCTCAGACTCAGAACGAGCTTACATTAATAGCCTGCTAAGACCGGCAGTCTTGATGGTGTGGAATGCACGTTGCAAAAGAACTGTGGAAGCTCGCCGTCAGCACGCGCTCAGCAAACAAGCACACAGACATGGCCGCCAGTGAATACTCCCTATAAGGTCAGTTCCATATATTGATTTATGCGTTGTAAGAGCTGTTGCATGAGATTTTTCGTAATGCGGGGTTCTAGTGGTAGTGTGTGGCTCTTACAGTATACTTTTTCGTTTGATGTTGCTCGAGGAACGCCTGGCGCCTTACGAATGCCTTGGCGTTCAATACGTTCCAGACCAAGCAAAGCTAGGTAACTGGTGCGCGACCGAAAATATCCGCCTGGTCCAGTTTTGGAGATTTGTGTTTGTCCTTTGTCCCCCTTGTTCCCCTTTTCCAGTGATTACTTTCGCCATTCTTGTCAAGCTCGCTTGCACCTTTGCATTTATATTGCATTATAATCATAACCTTAAAATGCAAGCCTTTCACCCTTGTTGGTATTAGACTGGTGGCAGCTAATAAAACGTGTCTGCTCTATTGACGTCTAACCCCTGGTTAGCTCAGTTGGTAGAGCGCTCCACTGGAAATGGAGAGGTCCCGGGTTCGACACCCGGACCAGGCGATTTTTTCGGTCGCGCACCAGTCACCTAGCTGTGTTTAGAGATTTGTGTTTGTCCTTTGTCCCCCTTGTTCCCCTTCTCGAAGGATTACTTTCGCCATTCTTGTCCAGCTCGCTTGCACCTTTGCATTTAATTGCATTATAATCACGTATCATGACGTTTTTTTGATTGCCACAGACAGTTTGTGCAATAAGAACAATGTCCCCGTGGTAATGGCGTCCAACTCTAATGTACATCGAGTTAAAGAAATAAGTTAGTTTAATTACGTAGGTTCCGCTCAAATTTCGTTCCGTAATGTGCAGGTAGCTAGCTGCAGAATAGATTTATGAGTTTTAAAATTGGAATATCAACGACACGGGTTTTTGAAACTACTCTTAATTATAAATATAAAGTAGGTGCAGCTTTAACTAAGGTATCAAAAGGAAACCTAGCTCGCCAAATATATTTAAGCGTGACGTGAAGTCTTCAAAGACAAAGGACTGGCAGAAGAGAAAGTATGCAGGTGAGCTGGTATACTGTCATTCTTTGCCATGTTCCCCACAAACAACATAAAGGCAATCTGTTTTTTTCTAGTATTTTTTATTCTCTACAAACCTTCTATGTAGTTCACGAGGTGAAGTAGATCATGACCTGAAAGTTAATCAAAATTAGTTGCAGCAAAATTTATACGGTCTTTATTTCGGAAGTAGCAGAATTATCTTCTTTTTAAGGAAACATGCGTTAGGGATTTCTGAGCACTGGGGCCAAGTTGGGAGATTCGGAGGCAGCTAGGAAACGTTAGCGCACCAGTCGAGCCTCGCTCGCACACTTGCGTCGACTGCGTTGCGCTGCGTTGTGTCATGCAGCACAGCGCCTCCTTATTGGCTCGCGATAAGGGTCGCCATACCAACAGCTCGGCTCCAGCAGTCTTAACACAGTCAAGCGCAACTGTGTGAATGACCCCGAGCGCGATCACTGGTACTAAAGTGCACAGGGAGGGATCGACGGCACGGGCGCTGTTCGCCTGGTTAGTTTCTGTTGGAAGCTGCGTACAGGGAGGCCACTTCTCGCGACGTAGCCCGTTACGAATGTTTTAATCGAAAATTCGTCATGGCTAATGTAGAATGAGGTCGAGCGTCCATACTCTGACTACATTATGCCCCATAAGTGAAATCCTAAAAAAAAATGTAATTGAAACCTTTTAGTTAATAAGCTAACTGATTAACCAATTTTTCCTTTTTTTTTCTGTTGAACTCTACGCATCACCGCTTAGCCCCACGGCTAAAAAGCCTAAACGAAGTTTCCTGTAAATAATGGTCCTACTAAACAAATAACGTGTGTAATTTTATTCTAGGTTCTATCGAGCATCTCACGACCAGAAGATAGGGCGTTTAACAAAGCTGTCTGTGGTTGATCCCTTGAATTCAGTCGCCGAAGAAATCACAGCGATTTTCTCCTGCGCGCGCATCACGCGACGAAAACGTCAGGCTTTTGCGATGCACCTCGGTGACATCAACTTCACGGCGGAGGAAGGGAAGGATGCTTAGTACGAACAAATATTACTAATTTGGCGACGGATCGTTTTTTTTATAAATGAAAGTGTGTTTTTAAACAATTTGGCGTCAAGTGCAGACATCGCCAATATGCCTGCCGTGGTGTCAATAATGGAAACCGCTGAAATGGACTTCAAACTCTGACATCCCCAACCACGGCATCTATCTGGTCGTTCGGATGGCCGGGGGATCGACGTCAACGTTTTCAGTTCAATTTAGCGGTTTTCACTACTTTACACCATCGAAGACAAATTTAGTGACCTATATACTTGACGCGAAGCATTTAAGGACAAAATATAATTAAAAGCAAACTGATCCGCCGTCAAGCAGTCATTGTTTGTACTGCCCTAGCCTCTCTCCCTTCCACGTCGTGCAGCTGTCTTCACCAAGCTTCATCAAAGAAAACTGATTGTTTTAGTCGCGTGCTGCGCGCACCTGGGAGAAGTCCCCGGAACGTCTCCCCTTCAGTGAATACCACATTAGCATACAGAAAGCTTAGCAAGCATTGTTTGCGAAATGACAGAAATTGAGACGACAAGACTCAAAATTTAATTTCCGGACACAATTTTTACAATTAGCAGAAACAAGAGCTATTATAATTCGAAGTATAAATGAATCAATATTAGGCAGACGAAACTAACTAAAACGAATAAACGAATCAGAAGGGATAATAAAATAAACTGTTGTGCGACTGACTTTGAAAGCTTACCTTCTTCATTCACATTAGCGGCCAAGCCTGGCTCTGTACACGCAGAAAGGTCATGTAGCTGTATGAGGTACAAGTTCTTAGATTTATTTGACTTAATGAATGTTTTATGCAGTAAGTGTTAGCATTTGTTTTGAACAAGATCTTTACGCATAATTAGCCAGTGTTTTTCATTTCAATAGTGAATGTAACCAGGTCCTATCATTCGTTTCTCTATGTTTCAAACGCATGCCGGTACTATACCCTGCCCGTTTCAATCTGGACGAGCATCGTTCCGCCATGCGGTTGTGTACTACTATTGCGTGACGCACGCTAAAGACTCAGGCTATACTTCGTTTCAGCTTGGGTCCAGACGCAGGCGATGCTACAAGCGCGAGCTCCAGGCTTTCAGCGTCCCTGCCAAGCACGCGCGCTCGTGCAATGCAAGCACTGTTCAGGGCCACACGCTCGCGCTTGTAGCATCGGCTGCGTCTGGACCCAAGCTGCAACGAAGTATAGCAGCGGCACTATCCTGACAAAATGTCTTATCCACAGCTCAGACACCAGACGCCTGTTTAGGCTGGCTAACTTCTCGTTGTCTAAGCATGCTCACAGCACAATTAATATACACCGTTCAAGCTTAAGCTGAAAACATTGTCAAAGCAACAACCGCGAGCTAACCCGTGCTCTTGTGCTTGCGGGTTTGGCTGCAGTATCAACTTAAGGGTGAACAGAGTATAGGGATATTCACTGGACGCCATATTTGCTGGGTGCTGTTGTAGAGCGCATGCTCAGAACAGCTCACATCAATAGGCTGCTAAGACCGGCACCCTTGATGGTGCGGAATGCACGTTGCAAAAGAACTGTTGAAGCTCGCCATCCGCACGCGCTCAGCATTCGCGCACACAGCTATGGCCGCCAGTGAATACGCCCTATACAATACCGTGCAACCCCACGCACGTGCAGCCAACAAGCGAAGGTTTCTTTGGCAGGCTTGCGCTCTCTCGGTGGTCGTGAAGCAAGCACGAAGTAGGGTGTTTGAATCTACTTCTGTTTAGGCTGATATCGTTCTTCAAAAGTACTCGATCGCGGCCTCACGCTCTCACAGGGCAAATACAGAGAAATTGCCGGTAACAGAATACCGCCACAGCACTTACAGTCGATGTAAGAGCGCGTGCCGGCTAGACACCCTCTCATGTGCCAAATGGTCAGATTTCTTCGGGAACCAAATGGTCAGATGTCATCACCCTAGAGCAAAACACATATGAAGGCACCCTAACACGAGTAGTGTCACTGGATCCTGGGAACGTCGCCAAGACCTCTGCATTGTCTCTTGACCTCTCCATTCTTGGTGGTCCGATCTACATTCCCGGTGACTGGTTGCTTTAGAAAGACAATCCGAGATTTTGTTATCCGACGAAACAAGCGCACATCTCCACACCGCTGCCACGCGCGGCGTCGGTGCTTGGCGGCAGTAAACGATATACGTTTTTTTTTCTTGAAATACGTAAGAAAATTTGTATCATTGTGGGAGCAGTAAGATATTTTTGACGATAAGCATGATTGAAACATTCACTAATGCACAGTGCCAAATACGCGTACATTGGCGAGGAATTGCATTTTAGTGCGATGATGTTTCATATCGATCTTGGTACGAGTAGTCCAGAAAGACCTTTTTGAAGCATCGAAAATTTGGATGGACCAAAATGGCGATTGCCACGGCAACTCGAGACCGATCTGCCAATCACCTTGCGAGGTTTTATCCTCTGCATGTTAGTATCTGTTTGTGTCCGGCTGCTAGGCAAGGAAGGCAATATGGCGCTACTTTCTTAAGATCCATGCACGTTAAGCACGAGTAATCGCAAGCCCTACAGATTATACCTTCACGTGCATGCTGCATGTACTTGAGGCATATCAGCATCCGTTGTTTATGTTTGTCCGTCAGAGGACTAGGCGAAACGAGCACTATATCCACAAACATGCTAAGTATGCGCCAGAAGCTACTCCCACACCCTCATGACCACCATCCACTGTTCTACGCGACGTGCGAATAGTCCGTTACCGAAGCGCACGTCGCGCTAACGTCGCATAGCTCGTCACGGCTACTGCATTTCCTGCTTGGTCCGCGGGAGCAATTTGATGCCGTGGCTGGTTCCGGGGTGGTGTTTACTTGGCGCGTCCTTAAAGGCTGGCGTGGTGGTCCATCGGTTCAATGTTGCCAACGAAGGCCACCACGACGTTGCTCCCATGCACGAGCCCCATGGCACGAGAACTAATAGAATGTTTTCACCTCAGATCGGAATTAGTCGCATCATCTCTTCGTTCCTCAACAATGACGGTGTTATGATTGGTCATTTGGACGTGATGATTGACTCCGAGTACTCTGCCATCCAAGGGAACGTTCTCCGCGGTCCGGCGCACGGCAATAGATGCTTCAGCCGTTGCAGCTCGGCTGTCGAATCAGTGGCAGCGGCAGGCCCATCTTCCATGGCCCCCCGCATCCGCATCCTCCGCCACAGTCTCTGCCCCGTCACGTCTGCCGCCAGCATCTCGCAGCAACGAAGTGCGACCACTTCGCCGAGCCCGCTGGCTCGGCACGTTTATGTTCTTTGGCATTTCCACCACTGCCGCAGTCCCTGGTGCCGTTCCGGTAGCCATGCTCCATCTGCGCGTGTAGCGTGGTGCTGGCCTGGTACGGTCGCGTGCTGCCACAACGTGCCGCCGCGGCTGCGCCAAGCTACCGTGCCAAGCTGCGGCATGACGAATCACAACGTATCACATTGTTCTTAACAAGGCACTTCGCAAACCGACCAGGGCATCTTTATTATTATACGTTAGGCATTCCTCTCTGCTAGGTCCGTCATCCCCGGAGATGACGCCTTATCGGTTCCACAGATGACTGCTATGTCCCCTGGAGCCCGAGTCGCCCGAGCTGCGGTCGACACCGTTCCACATTATAGTTAAAGGACCACCGGGATTGTTGTTCCCGCTATCTGCTACCTCCACTACACCGACGTTAGAGTCAACCGCCTGCACGGCTTCCGAACGCTGGCTGTTTAACTTTCTTCTCTACTACGTCGCACTGCTCAAAACACACATCTACATCAACAACTCACTGGAGACGCAACCGCTACTGCAACGGAATCGCTCAGTTTCCCTCAGCCTGCAGCACTGTAAACGACGGCTCTAAGGAGAAGAGCGCCTTGTGGCTACACTGTACTTGTGGCGGTTCATCGATCCAATGTTGCCGACAGGGGCAACGGCGACGTTGCTCCCATGCACGAGCACGACGTCACGAGAATAAACAGAACGTTTTAAACTAAACTTGCAGTCACCGCGGGGATTTCGCACCATCTCTTTCGTCCTCAGCAACAAACGCGCTGCAGCTGGTTCATACACTTGCGTGGTTTCAACAAAGTGCGTTCCACAGCATTGTGCAGCCAAGCGGA
>JAZHYW010013944.1:0-81084 GCA_037355805.1 Ixodes ricinus | reverse complement strand
AGAGCGGCCTCGACTTTATTGCTGTACGTGTTTATACTGCTTTACTGAATAATAATGGAACAAAACAAAAGAACGCGGTTTAAGTTTCCTTAAATCTTTTATCATTTATGAGTAAAAAAAAAAAGAGTAAAGTAAAGCAACTGAGGCGGAAAACGTTTTCTGTGTCAACTCTCACGCGAAAAAAACAACCAAAAATAACTTAGTAACGCTTTGTCTTATGCGTTTTTTTGTTTTTGTTCTTCTTTTAAGTTCGTCCGAGTTCTTAGTCGTTAAACTTTTGGGAAACACTTCTGACAGGAAATGACTTGACAGCGCGGTACACCGCTTTTAATCACCGACTCTTTTTTTTTTGTAATATAATTTATTTGTTTATTGAGCAGTGGTTCACTGACCGTGTATATTTTGTTTTGAAAAAATAAAACAAAACGAAACTCGTAACCATTGCGTGACATTTCCCAAAGAACACAGAAATACGAAAAGAAGAAGAAATAATAATACTTAAAATCTTTATTTTCACGTTAAAGCCAGAAATTTCGTACAGCAATCAATTTCGTTCCACATAAAAGTACAATAAAGCATTTACAACAACAAAAAAGAAAAACACTCCGGAAATAGCCCCTAAATTATTAAAAATTCAAAGTTAGTAGTTTGCAACATCTTCAAAAACCCGAGTCTGGAAAACAAAAATGTGGACAAAACACAGGCCTCACTTCATACTGCATCTCATGAGTTGCGTGCAGCAGAGGCAAAAGCACAGGCGCGAGGGCTCGACTTTCATATTTGCTTTCCTTTCACGAGCACTCGCGGAAAAGAAAGCACATCTGAATGCCACGTGCCCGCGCCAATGCCTTTGCCTATTGCTGCACACAACTCCTGAGATAAGAGTATAGTGGATTCTCAGATCTCTGGTTTTCAAGACTATGAAAGTTCACCAACTCTCTTTTTCTACGCTCTTTTCTTTTTCTATCTTCATTTTTTTATGCTACATGTTTGCGTGGTATAGCTGGAATGCTTTAAATTTCAGGAAACTATTTGAACTACAAAATTTCGTTACGTGCATGCTCTAAAAAAGGGGGGATCGGTGGTCGAGTGAGCTATAGCACAGACCAGCTCGGAGCACGTGGAGCGAAAGCTTGCGCTGCAGAACCCAGGGATCCTGGGCTCAAACCCCACCCCTGCCCGTATCAATCTGGATGGGCACCGTACCGGCGTGCGGTCGTGTATCACTACTGCGTGGTGCACGCTAAAAACTGCGTAATGCACGCTAAAAAAAAAAAAGATTGGGGTTGTTAGGCTTAAGCACCGAGTAACACCGGACCAACTTAGTTCAGCTCAATGACACTAGGGAGATGCCAACGCTTACTGTAACTAGGGCATAAAACACTACAATTGGATTCGACTCCCCCACCAGCACGACAAACACCGCGTTTGTTCCGCAACACAACAAAAAGTAGATTTTGTTCTTCTGCTGACGCGAACAAGCTTCACCATCGTATCGCGTGTACGCAATCGTCACTTACTCGTGACCCTCGAGCGCAAGGAGAGTTAACGCAACTGTGCAAATTTTGACGTAAAAAACTGTAAAAAAAGAAAAGAAAAAAAGTGCGGTTTGTCAGGAAGCGTTATTACTTACTAACCCACTTGATGTGGTGAGTTAAGGTCCTTGTAACTCATCGAAGATCACTTAATTTCTTATTTGATCAAAAGTATCAAGTTGCAGAAGCGAAAAAGCGTTGTTTTCTCTTCGCCTGCAAATCAAATTTTCTAAGAACTATTTCGCCCTAATCCAAAAAGTATGCCCAAAGTAATAGTTCTTGTTGTTGTTTTTAAGACGAGTTTAGTTGTATTCGGAATGTATGCGTGCCGCGTTGGATCAATGTTTCTCTGTCAGCCTACAGACCAAAAACCGTCTTCGAAAACCAAAAAAACGACTAAATCCCTTTCAACCATTGCATAGCATAAAAAACAAAAATTTAAATTATACAAAACAATAGCCGTTGATCCCTTCCGCTCAGATACCACTATACTCTGTTCACCCCATAGCCGACAGCGCGGTGGAAGCTACGTGCTAGATGGACCAGTCAGCTGTCTATCTTTCGCCACGTGACCAAGCTCTCACCCGCACCCGTGCCCAGAGAGGGGATCACGTAATGAAAGGGAGGTTGTTGATTGGTCCGGCGAGTGCGCAGATACCACCGCACTATTAGCTGAGGAGCGAACGGAGTATACAAAGAGACTGCAGACGGCCATTAATCTCCCTACTGTCAGCGCCACTCGGTGGTCATAACTGTCAACTGCCCGCACCCAACATGGCGTCCTCCCCGGACGCCACTAAGTGACTCGGTCCATCCATAGTGCGGCATACACCGGAGATATACAGCTTCAATCTACGGGCAGATGGACGCGTACGCGGCGACGCCTCTCCATCCATAAGCATAGCTTTCAGGGAGTGGGCGGACATGTTTGAAAGGGTGCTTTCGGGTGCGCTGCACGTTCCGGCGGCGTTGGCCCGGGAAAACGACTCCAACTGTCTCATTATTATTATTATTTTTGCTTCAAAGATAACGTCCCAGTGTTCTTTCTTTTATTTTTTTATTGAAGCAGGCGGATCGGAGTGACCCCCTCATCGACCCCAGGGGCGCGACATTTTTTAAAAAGGGGCGCTCAGGCAACCTAGACGCTTTAAGCGCTCCAATATATCAAGCGCTCAGGAAATTGCCTCGTATTACAGGATGATCTACGACACGGTCGAACAATAAGGTGAAAAGGTACGACAGTAAAGAACCGAGCGTCATGAGCTTGTTTAAAAGCCGCGGCCACTGATAAGGCCATATGCAAAATTTCCGCCAGCTATCGTGGTCCTGCCATTCAAAACCACCATATTGTTGTTGTTGTTGTTGTTTTTCAAATCTTTCAGCTGTGGACGATGCGCATCTGCATTTAACTCGGTTTCCACGATAGCAGACGACGCAGGCCTGCGTTCGTCGGCAGTTACTATCGGTCTTAAGAGAACAAAGGAAAATAGCATTGTGGCTAACACCCGAATTTAAGTTGACTACAAAAATTAAAGAAATCTCATAAAATCTCTTCTCTTTCGAGCTCCTAATTGGACTTAAAAGGGCGTCTTTTAATATTTGTATTTTAATGTAAGATAGGACATATTATCAAGTAATTAGTCGCCCACCATGATTTGCGTGATAAGCAACCTTTTTCCTTTACAATATTTTTCTTAACTACATCGTTTTAAGCAAATTCCAGAGATTGACAGGATGATATCAGCAAAAATAAAATGTATTTTTTCATAAAAATATAATTTTCTCGAAGTTCAGTAGCTTCTTTATCAAAAAAAATAATCGATGACAATTACAATTACTCTTGGTGAAAAAGTACGCAATTATATGTCTTAATTACTTCAAAACAAAAAAAGGAATTGGCAGTTACTTGAAAATGCAATCGTAACTTTTCCCATTGCTTCAGATTTCGAAAACGACGAACTCTTCGGCCGGGTTGAAAAACAGCATTTCGTATCCTTCATTATTGAAGGCGACGCCAGGCGAAAAGAGAAAGGGCGATCACTAGGAAGGTGGGATGGCAGAGAAGCGAGAGGGGAGAAAGAAAGGAGGAGCAGTAGGAACGTTAGAGAAGAGAGGAGGTTTCTCCCTCTTCCTCCAACCTACCTAGCGCTGCCTTCACCTGTACTGCACGCAACTAGTGACAGAGTATACCGAAATCGTCCTAATCCACCAAAGTTGGTTTAAAAAAAACATTCATCGCGTTATTGTTTCGAGGATTCCTTGGTAAGAAATTTGTGTAAAGGGCGCCATCCGAGGTAGGGGAGAGAAGAATAGTAAACGTTACCAGTAATTTTAGTAGCTCCACAAACAAAAAAAATCGGATTACTATCGCGATACCTTCTAGAAAATGTATTCAAACGATTACAAAATTACTCCGAAAAGTAATCGATCAGAAGTAACTTGATTACTTGTAACGAGTGTTTACGACCACGCACCTCGCCTCGCGATTGGTTCTTCGGCGTCTGCTATCGGCTAACGCCGGCGTCGCTCATTGGCTGCCGAGCAATCACGTGACGTTCGAGTCTCGCCACGCCCTGCAATCTAAAAAAAAAAAAATCTTGTCGTAGAAGAACACTTATAACCCCGTTCACACATTTGCGACTTCTTAGAACCGAGTGCCTTATGACACCTCTTAAAATCTCTTACGACGAGAGGACACACTGGCACCACCTATCGGGTGGTAGTGGAACACTGGGCGGTCCCGTACATTTTCAATTTGTTTCGTGCATCATTATTTTTCTCCTTGGCTCGAAAAACCTTCGTCAATGTTATAAACGAACATTTTTCTTAAGTTGCACGTACATTTGACCTCGCAAATGCCGCCAAACCTTCGCTCTGGTGAAATGCAGTTCCAGGGTCACCGCATAGATGGCGCCAGCGTGTCAGTATGTTCTACCGTCGTAAGAGATTTTTAAGATGTTTCAAGGCGCTCGGTTCTAAGGAGTCGCAAGTGTGTGAGGCGTTCTTCGACTTTTTTCGGCTTGGCCATGTTTTTCACCCTAAAATGTTCTTTTGAGCTCCCCTAAAAAGATTTTTCGTGAAAAACCTACAACAATTTCGATATACTTTTTTTTTAGCGACATAGTTTTCATTTGTTTAGTTGCTTTTCGAGTGCGCCAGGGGCCAAGACTGCTTGAAGCGAAACCGTTCTTCACGAGCTCAAATAGTTCTTGGGAGCGTAAAACAACCTTTAAAGAACAGATTTTTCTTCCCTCTCTTTTTTTTGTGTGCGTTTTTTTTTAGGTTTTTAGTGAGTATATTAAAACTTCTAGCCTCCATGCCTCAAAGTGTTACGTAAAACTTACCGAATCTGGTTCCAGCCCACAGTTCCAACGCGCCGAAATAACCGGCAAACGCTTTAAAAACTTTTTCAGCGGTGTACAGATCCTAAAAAGAAGCCGACGAGATTGTAACCCACTCCGCACGCGTCAGCTCGAACCGGCTCGAACATAATTTAACACGGCGTAAAAACAAAAAAACGCAAAAGCGGAAACAGGCTCAGTCAACCTCCACTAACCAATCACGCAAGAAAAAAAAAAGAAGAAAAGCAGCCAAACAAAAAAGAAAAAACGGAGGAATGAGCTCCAAGTCAAGCAGCTGCCAAAACCAGACGAAGCTTAGGCGTCTGACCTCCAGAGCGCGTGCGAGCGCGGCCCAGAGAGCGAATCAACGCAAACGTGGAGCAAAAAAAACCAGACTCAATATCCTGTTCCCTGTCTTGTCTTTTTTAGTCTTATTTTTGTTCGACGTGTCAGAGGATAGCCGCTTTCCACAACAAGACGCCGGCGGGTGTCCTCGAAGAACAAAAACAAAACAAAAACTACATGGCGCCACGGTAGCCGAGAGACATGAGCGGGATTAAAGAGCGTTTAAAAGTTCACCAAATCGTTCGCGCGGTGCGTTCCTGCCGCAAACAACCGCACACCTGCACCCTCCCTTCCCCGCCTCCCTTCTCTCCCCCCCTCCCCCCCCTCCCTCTCTCTCTCTCTCTCTCTCAACGATGACCCGAACACACGCACATCCGCCAGCTGCAGCTTCAAAAACGAAAACAAAATGGCGGCAACCATCGTTCATTCGTTCGTCTGCTATTTTTGGAATCGTGTCGTGCACGCGTCTCCGTAATTAGGTATTTTGTGTCTCCATCGAGCCGCTGTCACCATGCTCCTCATACATCATACAAAAAACAAAAACAAAAAAAGACGCGGGCACTTCTTTCGCAGACACGATCACAAAAGTCTCCGCGGTCACGTCTGAAGCATGACCAAATCATGTTTGTCTCCTACATTATTCTTCGAGCATGCATCCATGCAGGCCACTTTTGTACGACCGATTCGCGACGGGACAGCTGTACGAGCGAGAAACACACGCCTCGGAGGCCCGCGAGTCATCACTCTACAAAATCTGGAGCGACTGCCTTCCCGCCAAGCCCTTTAAGGAGAGCCAGTCGCTGCAAACTACGGGGGGAGTGTCGGAGAACGATTGGGCTGAAAAGTATACGCTTAGACCTAAAAGATGCGGTCTGCCTTTCAAACGTTACTAAAGATTTAAAAAAAAAATTTGTTTACACGTATTTGATGAGGTTACTCGATTAGTTGAGAAGAAAAGCAATTGGCCGTTACTTAAAAAGGAAACCGTTATTTATTTTCCCCCGACTACTTCAAAAGCTTTAAAGCGAGATTTTTTTTTTTTTTCGAAGGTGTGAAGAAGTGTTTTTTTGCTACTGTCCATTATTGGACTCAAATCGCCAAGCTATAGAAACTACTCACCTTGTTAACCAACCAATGTCGGCAAAACCATATCCCTTCCGTCGGAGTCTCGGTTCGGGGATTCCTTTGTAGAATTTTTTTTTTTTTTTTTTTACATATGGCACCACTAGGAAGGGGAGGGATAAAGTTTAACGGTTACGAATGATTTTAGTACTTCCAAAAGAACTCGTATTTTCCTCGCGATCACTTCCAAACAAATATATTCAAACGATTACGGAATTACCCTAAAAAGTAACCGATTACGAGTCATTTGATTCCTTGTGGTGAGTACCGTACAAATATGGCCACTGAGCGTGACCTTTCACCATGTTCAGTGCCAAAAGCGCAGACTGTTTCTTTAGATCTGAGCATATACTCAGCCTGGTTATTCGATTGAGCGTTCCCTCACTATAGACTTCAGCGATTGACTTTCCCAAGTGCTTTGAGAAAATGTAGAGCCTCTCGAGATTTCCTTAGAGTGGTCCCTCTTTTAATCCACTTGTCGAGTGCAAGACTACAACTTTAAAACGGCTTAAACAGAGAGAGAGAGAGAGAGAGAAAGAGAGAGAGGCCAGTGAAATTGCGGTGAATCGTGCGAGTCAACAACGACTTCGAGGTTCCGAATTCAAGCTGAAATCCTTAGCCAAATCCCGAATCCGGCAGCGAAAGGAGAGCAACCCTCCCGAATCCCCGGGCAATCCGAGTGCACGCTTTTCAATCGATGCTCCCATAATCCGTAATCCCGAGTTAGAAATCCACAAGCTGCTTACGGTCTAGCTAGAGAACGGAGGAACTTCCTTCAAAAATAGATGCTGTTCCACTTCTCTCTAGGGCATTATGTTATTCATCATCAATATAATTATTATTGTTACTGTTCCCGAGGGATCACGTATAACTGCGGCCACTGCACATGCACAGAAACCGGAAGCGCCATAATGACGTCGAAAACACGATCTGGCTTCCGCAGAAACCCAAGGTTTGCTAGTTCACAACCTGTACATAAACTATAAATCGATTAAAAAAAAAAACACAATTTAGGGTAAGAGTATTAACTTCCGAAGCAGGTAACCTAAAACGAGTTTAATTAGCTCTACAGACGGACTACGAAACTAACATCTGGACACCCGAGCAGCCGCCGTTTCGCACTTGGCTCGCGCAGAGTTTCGAAGTTCCATCGTCACTCCCCCTAACACGCGAGACGGTTCGAAGACTCGCTGGGGCGAAGCAATCTTAGACACCTAACCACATTTTCCCTTGCGTGACAACAGTTATCGCGTGCGGATCGAAGCAGTCGAAAAGTAGTTAAAAACAAACGAGCTCCGGTCTAAAAGGGTTGGGAGTTGACCGCGCCGGCATCGAATTCCAGAAGCAGACGGCGACGCCGCTCACGAAGCAGACGAGATATTTTCTGATGGCGTTCGGGTGGTTTCGGTTTCGCTTCCGTCCACCGTCCTTCCGCGAAAAAGAGCAAGTAAGCTGCATTAGCAGGCGGCATCGTCTTTCAGCCTTTGAAAACTGCAAACACACGAGTTTCCCAGCGTTAACCCAATCCTACGTTTGGTAGCTCTCTTCGCCGCGACATAACGGAGAGCTTAGTCTCGTAAACGTACACCCCAGACCCGACACGTCATTATTTCTCTCCAATTTAAGGCAGAGTATTTCGCTGAAAATTTCATAACACTTGTTCGCCCGAAAGTTACGATTACTTGTTACGTCCTACGGGGAACACACAAGCAGAAAGAGAAAAGAGCGTGCATCAAATCCAATCTTTAATCCCGAGGGTGATAAGTGACGCCGCCTAGCGGGCAAAACGTGAAGTACAGAGAGGGGGACCCTGCGCTTGTCCAAATACGCAACGAAAACAGGCACAGCCTGGCGGACAGAGCACGAAACAAAGGAAGGGATTAAACGCCCAACCTTCTAGATCCGAACCGAGCAGGTCCCGCCAAAATCGCCCGGAAATGGTCCGCTTATTTGAGGACCGCAGTCCTTTTGGAAGTCGCTGAAGAAGAAAGAGGCTTTCGAACCCTCCGACAAATAACGACGGTTGCATCGTATTTCAGTATCCCAATCTCCTCGAGGTAAACAAAACCTAACAAGTTTAAGCATCGTGTTACAAGCGACAAATGCAGCGCTAAGGCATCAGGTAGTTTTAACTTGTATTACACACTTGTGCCCACGTGAAACGCAACGACAGAGCAATGGCGAATTGCGACGGTAGACCTCGGTGAACAGGATCGCCGCGTACCCGAGACCCATACCACGACTTCCGACGACAATACACCATTGGTTGCCGCTATGGTCACGTGAACGCTCACGCCAGCCAATGGGAGTGAGCAACCACCCGCGAGGAAGTCCTAACTGCTGCGGCGTTGCAACGATACGCCGCTCTCTCGGGTCGTAACGCTTTTCCAGCTCACCTTCGCGCTTCACGTTTTCAAGAAGGTACCGTCGCCAAAGCGCGTAATCTACTTTACAAAAAATAAAAAAATAACGCAAAGAAAAGCAGTGGGCAAACTACGCAACAAACGTTGACGAAAAAAAAATAGCGGCGGGAGGATTTTGTTTTTGACAAGGAAATCAGTGAATGGAAGTCGCCTCACGTGCTGCTTCGTTAGGAAGCGTACGACAAAAACAAACAAAACAGCAAACAACGACAGAGAAAAAAACACTATACCCGACGTCACACAAGTACCCCTCTACCCCAGTAGCCCGGACAAAAAAAGCGCAACAAAGAAAAGAAAACGACACAGAAATCAAGTAGAAAGGCCCCAAGAGACAACAGCTATTTGGGATCCATCGACCGGCTCGAATAGAACGAGCATGACGCGCTGAAAACGGGCACGACGAAAGGTTTCCAATTGCCTCGAAAAGCACAAGCTGACGACGAAACGCACGGAAAAGAAATTTTTTTCCCCCGAAGACAACAAAGGGAAAGCAGAAAGCGGAACCCGAAACAATGCGTTCCAGCGTGACTGCCTTGCATGCCGCCTCTTCTTTGCTCTGCCTGTTCCTTGTCGAGAACACGAGACCGTTGTACAAACAGCGGTCCGCCGCGCGCGCGTCTTCGAATCGGAGCACGGATGATGCGACCGAAACATCTCCGACGTGCGTGCGTCGAGCCGTTTTCTGGCGTTCATTTTTAACGGTATGCGGCGCGACGGTGTTCCGCGTGACGGTTTTCGACGTGACGGTATTCGGCATGACAGGATTCCGTGTGACGGTATTCGTTGTGACGGCCGTTAGTCCGCGTAACGGTATTCAGCGCGGCGGCATTCGACGTGACGGTGTTCAGCGTGACGGTAGTCGACGTGACGTTGTTTGGCGTGACGCTATTCATTACATCTCATTCTGAATATGTACTTGTTTATTTTCCTTTAGTAAACAGCACAGCAGCTTTTGCTGACCAAGCACGAAAGGGTTTATGCGATAGTTTTAGCAAGATTCAAAGCTCCTTGTCTTAGCTACACTCATTGATGGCGAATAATTAACTCTTTGAACGGCTTCAACGAAACACTCAACAGCTCCGACAAAATATTTAGAGGTGTTCTTGGTGGTGCTCGTTCTGTATCGCACAATGTAAAGAAATAGACGTAAAGCGTGCGTTTTTAACTTTCGATCTTGCTGGAGTAACAAAAAAAACATCGATCAGCGTGTAAAAAGCATAAATTAAAAAAGGCAGCGTATTTAAAAGCAACAAGATTACTAGAACGACTATACTCCATCGCAAAAGTAATGAAACAAAAAGTAAAATACCCCTCCACGGTAATTAATCAGCATACAAATCCCCTGAGTTGTTCTATGGTGTTTCGCTCCCAATGGACGTACGGTGGCGCCATATTTTCACCTAACGGCATTGGACGGTAACAAAAACAGCATGGATAAAAGAGGGGAAAAAAAAAGAAAAAAACAGGTCTCCACGTGTGCGAATGGACAACCACATCCGCTATCTGCTTTTGCCGACGTCAGCAGCGACGCCTGGCGACGACGCTTCTCATACCGCTTGTTTTGTCTGGTTAGCGCGTCAGAATACGAACAGAAAAAGCAATCCCAAATATGCATTAAAAAAAAAAAGAACGAACGGGGAAAGCGGAAACGCACTCGCGTTTCAATTTTTCCATCCAAAACATCCGTCGGAGGGCGTACATATATGCACCCACCCAAAGAGAAACAACAACCAAAAATTTGGTTCATCTGCTCGCTGCGGTGCTCTCGCATCCGTTTCCGGCGCTGTTGCACAAAGACGTCAATTCGACGAAGTATCAATGACATGCTGCAGCGTGTAGCAATATGCTGTGCTAGAGACCTCGAGAAAAAAAAAATAATGACAACGACCTTTCCTCTTAGTCCCATAAGTGAATGCAACGAAGTATTTAAAGTGCTACCGTTCAAATTAACCAAACACATTAAATGTCGCACGGCGTCATGGTGTCATGTTACGCCGTGACGTCACATGACCGCTACGTCAAGTCACGTTATGTTACGATCCCACTTTCCGGTTGCCAGACTCCCAGCATGCAGTGCTGGCAAGATTGGCGGCTCTCCTTGTCGACGCCAGCGCCACGCGCGGTTGCGTACCAAGCTTTCATATAGCGTTGCGGAGAGGTTTCGTGACCAGTAGCGCATTGAACGACTCTGCTCGTCCCAAGGACGCTTTAATACCGCAGATCCCGGCATGACATCATGCACAGCGACGCCACCATGGAGGTATGAAGCTTCTGGAGCGACATGACGCCGTGGAGAGGGACACGTCCCCAACGATGACCAAGACCAAGAGCTGCCATCGGACGAAAAGGAGATGGCGCCAGCAGGTTAGCTCCCTTTTCGCCCAATAGCGTATCTTGGTTTTGGTCGTCGTTGGAGGCGCGTCACTCTCCACAGCGTCATGTCGCCTCCAGAACCTTCCTATCTCCATCATGGAAGCCACCATCCAAGCTTCCATCGTCTGCTCGCCGCTCGGTGGTCTGCTCCGTGCCTGCTGTCCGCTTCGTCTGCCCGCTGTTGCGGTTGGCCTTCGATACGATCGGCTCACCAAAAAGAAGTTTCGGAGCATTCTCATCTCCGCGGAGGGAAACGAACCCCTCCTGCAAGCAAGGCTTGTTCTGCTTTCCTAACCCGTGGTGCCATTCTCAGAGTGACGAAGACCGGCAGCTTTTTCTGCATAACAAGGCCGTAGTGCTGAGTTTCGACGTCACATAAAGAAGGCCATCGAGGGGCACACACACAGTGGACACGACTGATGACGTCAGCGTTCGGCTGGGACTCGGGTTCTCACCGATGGGACACGAGTTCCAGCCTAACGCAGACGTCATCACCCGGGTCCAACAATATGTTCCCCACGTTGGCCTTCTTTGTGTGACGTCGAAGACTCGGCATTACGGCCTTGTTTGTCTATACTCGTCTCGTCGAAGAAAAAGAAATCTATGGCTAGTTATCAGAACATTTGGTTGTCGAAGAAGGAAGCGAAGACTTTGGCTTTTGATGCGTGTAGCGTCTAGATGAAATAGCATAAAGGTAATCTAAGATGCACACTACTGATATCTTTATTCAACGCAGGAAGGGGGAATCAGTAACATTCCCGCAAGCAGACAGACTTCTTTTCACTATGGTTCTTGAGGTGAATGCGAGAATAGGAGATGTCGGGAAAACGACGAACAAAAATTGTACACAGAAAAAAAACTATCGTTATACAGATGAAAATAAAAGATGCACACACTTTTCTATGTTTTTCGAAAGTTTTAGAGCGGAGAGAAGTCGGTCGCACCACGCGGTTTCGCATTCGGAACGTCCTTCTGTCTACCCTTCTCCACCCGCACTCTGATATCCATGAATAAATAAAGTCCGCTCTCTGAGGTCATTAAAGTTAAAGGCGACGATCGAAAACGTTCCTTCTTAATTAGCAGGAACCCCCCCCCCCCCCCCCCCCCACACACACACACAAAAAAAAGAGGTCTTCGGTCGTACCAGCATTGATCCGAAATCCAGTCGGCGAAGCACGCAGCAGCTTGCCCTCTCAGGGAAACAAATAAAACAACAAGAAAAACACCAAAGAAACTCAGAAAGCCGCCATTTTTCTTCTGATTTCCTTTACGCCGCCGCCGCCGCAGTCTGCCCTAAGAGCGAACCGTGCTCTTTCTAAAAAACGTGACTCCCCTCCCAGCACCCTGGGAACGAGGCTTAGCCGTAATTAGGTTGAAACACGCAATCGCGGCGGTCGTCTGCTTCTATATGCTCTCGACTCCAGGGACTTCTGCCTCTTTTCTTCTTCTTTTTCTTTTTTTCCCAAGTTTTAAGCTCAGGCATATTTAGACACCGCTGGGGAAAGCAAAAAACTAACCCGGCTCATATCGCCAATTTCTACGGAAAGGGAAAGCAAAAAAGATTTGGGATTCGTCGTCGTTAAAGAAATCCCAGCAGCTGAAAGCTGGGTGAGATATTTTCAAAAAAGTGAGCGCATATACATTCGAACTCGCGACCCCTGGCACAGCAAAATTTGACATGTAATTATATATATATTTATATATTATTTTTTCAGCAGGTTGTTTAAGTACAAGTTTTTAGGCAGGTCAGCGAAACATGCAAATAGGAAACTCAGTTTTAAAAGAGAACACGCAAAAGTTTAAATTTAGGCATGAAACAGGAAAAACAAAATAAACCTTATGTCCTTGTACCCGTCTGCATAATCCATAATCCGACGTATGCGTTCCAACATTGCACCGTGTTAATAACATTTGACCCGTAAAAACACTAAGTAAATGTATTTATTTTTGGTAACCCCAGTGACACGCAAAGTGCCGCA
Source organism: Ixodes ricinus (assembly GCA_037355805.1). NCBI lineage: Eukaryota > Metazoa > Arthropoda > Arachnida > Ixodida > Ixodidae > Ixodes > Ixodes ricinus. The sequence goes on along the minus strand of JAZHYW010013944.1, from coordinate 67,966 downwards.
GAAGAGATAACGTAGATAAAATATATGTCTTAACATATTTCCAACCATTATATATGTCCCCGCCTGACTATTACTGTCAACCTTTTTTGTAGGTATTGTTTTGGTGAATGCTTGGCGCCATCGAAACAAAGACACGGGAAGATGCCGAGGTCGTTGAGGCACGTATTAAGCTACAAGCTGATTCCACGCGTAGAAAATATTGCTTTCGTGAAGACAGCCTTTTCCAAAGGAGAAGGTGTAGAAATCATCTCCCGAATTGCTTTGTAGAAGCAGCAATGAAGGAAGCTGTTAGTGTATACAAGTGTTATGGATGGACACTTTTGAATCACCCTGTTGTATACATCCAGGATATAATAGAACAAGCAAAACCTCACCTTCCCTTAAAAAAAATATAAAAATATATCTGTGTCGTTAGTTTCCGTAATGTATATCTACACAAGCAGCTATACCGTTTTGTCGACTGACGATGCAAACAAGCACAGAATCGCCTCCTTCGAATAATTACGTGGTTTAAACCGGAATTTTCACCCCGCAAGCCTTTGTCCCCCGGCAAAATAAGAAAGCCCCGCGGAGTCTTCCTCGAGTCTCGCGAAGATCTTCGCGTTCCAATAATATATACTTTGTTTTGCAATCAAAAAAAAAAAAAAACGAGAGAAAAGAATAATGTAAGAATTTTCCGCGGCCCGTCCTTCGACCGCTCCAGCAATATGCATACAAAGATTAGCCCACGCAACATCGAAGACCGCAACAATAAGCGAACCACATCACCAAATAATAAACAAGAAATAAGAAAAAATAAAAAAACACCGGATTTTGATAGCATGAAGACTGCAAACCCGAAATCTCAATCATCTCTCTTCCGAGTTCTTATATTTGTTTATTTATTAGTTTATTTGCGCGTTTATTTATGTATTTTACGACCAGAAAAGGACACGCGCTGACAAACACCCGTGTCCTGTATACCCGAGTAAACAACGGAGCGCCGATATTAATTCGACCAGCGATGCGAGAATGGCATCGTCGCCATACACGTTTCGCCCCCCCCCCCCCCTCTTTTTCCCCATGGCACTACCTACACTGTGCGGTCTATCGGAGTATGTATATAGTATACGGTGGACAGCCTGTCAAGGGTATGTCGCCGCGCCGCGGGAGGGTTGCCGGAACCGGAAGACGGTAATTAGGGTTAGCGTCGTGATCCGCAAAGCAAGAAAGAAAAAAAAAAGCAACAAAAAAATGCCCAGTTTTAAATATGTGAAAATCCCCGTAAAACCGACGAGCATTTTCTTTTTTTTTTTTCTTCCGCTCTTCTTTGTATACCATTTAGACTGATACTAGGACGAGGCTTTCTCTGGAAAATGTGCTCAGTCACCACGCCATGCATTCCCTAAGCTGGCGCCGCCATCTTGGTCCTGACGTGCATACATCGGTGATAATGCAAGTAATGCAAAAGGTGCAAGCGAGCTGGACAAGAATAACAATAATTATCCCTGGAGAAGTGGGAACAAGGAGGACAAAAGACAAACACAAATCTCCAAACACAGCTAATAGGTGACTGGTGAGTCACCGAAAAATCCGCCTGGTCCTGGTATCGAACCAGGGACCTCCACTGGAAACGGAAAGGTCCCTGGTTCGATACCAGGACCAGGCAGATTTTTTCAGTCGGGCCCGAGTCACCTGGCTGAGTTTGGAGATTTGTGTTTGTCTTTTGTCCCCCTTGTTCCGCCTCTCCAGGGATTATTATCGTTATACATACATCGTCTGCATTTGCTTAGGCGCGACCCAAGGTTGTCGAATAAGAGTAAAAAATAATAATAGTTATTTTCCGCTCACAGTGGTCAGACTAGCTTCTGAAGAGGGGTCGCTCGTTAATCTGTACAGTGACTCGAAGTAGAGTTTCTTAAAAGCATGAAATTAATAACCAAGTTACAGTGTGACCGTCTACTAACATAAACGGCATAAAGAAACAAAGAGGGCATCGAGAGGTCCAGAAAAAAGGGACCTGGTCAAACACGTTTTACGACAAGAGCAAGACAGAAAACGAAGTCGAAAAAAAAAACTTTTGACTTCAGGAAGCTGCCGACCGGTTCAACGTCATGTCGCGGCTAACTAAGGTTGACGCCGACGGCAGACACGTCGACGGAGTTGACGTTTTTCGAAAAGCGTGCCAACGAAAACAAAACAGACACAAGAAAATATAAGAATCTAAGAGAAAAAGATGGCAGGCACGTCACCCACACGAAGGTGTCATCTCCCGACAGAGTTTTCGCGATGCCGTCGCTCATATTCGCTTGGCAAACTCAACGTCGTGACATCACGAAAAAAAAATTAAACATTTCACGCTAAAAACAACACAAAACAAGGGTCAGACGCTTCAAATGTATATGCTCGTCTCAGTCGCGGCTGTCTCGTCAATCAGACCCCTTTCGTTACACGATGTATTTCGATGTCACCGGTGTTTGTAGGATTATTATAAATGGAGTACCAAACCTGCCCCGGGGAAGGGGGGTTCTATGAACTTCCGCTAGATGTCGCGAATATCAAAATGGCGGATCGCGGATATCAAAATGCTGTATGAGGGGAAGGGGGGAGAGGAGGCCCCAGCAAAATATACAATTTCGGGGGGGGGGGGGGGGAGCTGGCTACGTGCCTGAGAATGTCTCCAATAAACATATGAGAACATATACGCATATACGGGTAGAAATTGAGAGAGAGGGGGAGACGAGGGCGCGGGGGACGTCGGAACCGCGGTCGGAACACCGAGCACTAATCGGAACGATTGGGTGGGAATAGATAGACGCAAAGCTAGAGCTGCCCTTCATCTCTATACTCGCTCTTCGAACGCGTCCGAAAACGGGACGCCGGCGTTCGAAAGCGTCCAAAGAGCGAGGAGAGACGAACCAGTCACATTTCGACGCTGGCCCCAACTCGCCCCTCCAAAAACTCCGTCCCTCGATTTGCAAGTTCCAACACCAGTCCGCGATCCGTCTGCTATACTTCCAAAACCTCATATCTCCGCTCAGTATGCCGTCGTGTTGGCATCCCCACGGCGCGACGGCTACTTGGCCTTTCTTCTTTTTTTTTTTTTTTTCACCCTTTCTATTTTGTGAATACACATATAATATCTCTTCTGCTTTTCTTTCAAGTTCAGCCATTCGTCCGGTTCGACTTGGACTCGCAGGGGCCGACGAACCGGTTTTCTCTTCCCATTCCTTCGCTGCCGGTTCTTTTTACCAATTCTTTTCTAGCTTTTTATTTTTTTTTGTTGTACATCTCTGAGTTGTTTGCGCGCGGCCGCCGCTTTTGATTCCCCCCGGCTGGCTGCAGTCGCCGTTGGTTCCGCCTATTATTATTATTAGGAAAGCAATCCGTCTTTCGCGCCAGTGTACATACATACTCGTCCCTCGAGTCGCGCGGCTTTTTGGTTTGTCTTGTTGACGTACATGTTCGTAATTTTATGCTTTATTTATCGCATGCAAGTACTCCTCTCCTTCCTTTTTCATTTTTTTCTTTTGAAGCTCTGCATCTTTTGAACGAAACGAGGTATTTACTTGGCTGTTACACAACAATAACGCGGATGTTATACTGGGACTGAGATGGCCAAATTTCCTTTCTTTTTTTTTCTTTTTTTGTTTGTGGGGGGAATATTTTTAGGATAAAATTTTAACGATAAAGTGAAGATACTGGGGCTCGATCAATCGAGATGATGGCGGTCGTAAACTTACTCCCCCCCCCCCTCCCTCTCTCTCTCCTGAAGGGCCTGCTAGGAATAATTCGTTATCTTTTACAACACCCGACGTACTCCAGGGGCCCTAGACTCGTCAAACACAGAGTTGGGGTCGAGGTTTACGGAGCTCGCCGGTTGGAATCTCGGGACGATGACGTCAGCACTTTCGTCGGAGAATGACACCCAAGTCCCATCGTCACGCTCCGCGCACTTGTCGCCACCACTTTTGGTGCGACGTCTATACTCGTGCTCACAGCATAAACCGTAATTTAAAAAAAGAAGAAATATCTGTTGCTTTTTTGTTGAGCATTACTAACTTGAATTACCAATAACTTCATGATAATTACTAACCTTATGGAGAGAATCAAGACACATGTGGGTGCATTTTAGATTAGATATATCATATATCCTATCGAGACGCACACGCATCAATCGCCAATGCATCGCTTCTTCCTCCGACAAACCAAATACAGTACAAACTATACTTGGCGCGGCGTATGAACAATGCGCAAAACCTTCTTCTTTTTTTCGTGAAATAAAAACAAATATTAAACCCTCCCCCCAAAAAAACGCTTTTTTTAAATATTATTTTAAGCCATTATTGTTGCCATCCCGGCGAGATCACCAGCGTGTACACACTTCGGTCGCGGTCGAGTCCCACTATAGGGTGTATTCACTAGACGGCCATATCTGTGGGTGCTGTTAATGCTGAGCGCATGCTCAAAGCTAGCTTCACATCAATTTTCAGGCGTGCTAACACCGGCAATCATTGAGGGTGCCGGACATGCACGCTGCAAAAGAACTGTGGAAGCACGTTCATCAGCACGCGCTCTAAGCATTCGACGCTCACAGCTATGGCCGCCAGTGAATACCCCTATAGGGCGACAAAACAGAAACAGCCGACACTGACAAGCAGCAACCACGGCAGCAAGCGCACGAAGGCAGGCGTTGCAGTCTCTCGTGCTCGCTTAAGCACCGAGTGCTCGCTTCACAAGCACCGAGGGACTGCAGCAAAGCAACCTTCGGGCGCGTTTGGCACGTGTTCGAGGCTCGACGGGTATCGGTCGTTTCTGTTTGTCGCTCTAGTGGGACTCGGGCATAGCACATCGTACAAAAAGACAGTCTGCGGACCGTGTTTGTTCCTTGTATAACGACAGCCCCGTTACATTGGTCGCACACAAAATTAAAATGTCCGCAAACGTGTTCGAAGCCCACACATGTGTACGAAGCACACATGCTCCGAGGCGTGATCGGAACTAATACTTCTGTCACCATCTTGTATGCAGCGAACACGGCATCTATTGTACGATGTGGGAGCGGTGTGGCTGCGGCTTTAGAGTGAATAGTCGGTGATATGGCTAAGGAACGCGACCAACATTCGGAAACATTCCGAGGAATAAAACCTTTTCAAAGGAAATATTAAAATTGTAATTAACTTTCGTACTATATGATACCCGGGCAATTACAGTCCTCCTCGAGAACGTTACGATGTTTTTGTCGAGAAAAGCGGAAATTGACAATTTTGTGAATAAAACCCATAAAATTCAATGTAAAAAAAGAAAAGTAGAGCCCTTGCATAAAGATTATACGCGTCCAAACATTTTAATTATTGCTCACTGATATTTTATGACTGTCATATAAAATATTCCCGTGGAACATTGCAATGGTTTGTTGTTGTACAGTTGAAATTCCCATTTCAGTGCATCTAGCGGAGAAGCGCCGAGAGAGGGCGCAAGGCGTTCATGTCCGAGGAAGTTGGCGATGCGCAGCAGATGCTCCACCTCGGGAGCAAGCTTTCAGTCTTTCCCTTTCATAACATTTCCACGCATGCGCAGTCGAAGCCCAGCAAAAGGCAACGAACGCATTCTCGAGGCGTCGCGTCATGCTCGGTTCTTAACCTAAAGCGATCGTACAGAATCCCCCCCCCGCGCCAAAAAAAACGTTTTTTTTTTGCAACGTTAGTTTATGCGTTGCTGGACGCATTCTCCGCCCAATTGTAGCGCTAGTGGTCCGAACTGCAGATGCCGAAGTTTCAGCACTAACCGTTATTTTATTCAAAACGTTATTATTGATTTTCTTTTTTTTTTCTAATCTTCAGTGGTAAAATGGCGGCCGACGGAGCTCTCGAATACCGCTACCGAAAACGGGCGAAAACTTAGCCGCCTTTTCCTTACTGAAATTTTCGACAGATCCCTCATAAGCTTTTGAAGAAGGTAAAGGTTAGGGCTGAAACTTTGGCACCCATGGTTCGGACCGCTAGCGCCACATTTGGGCAGAGAATGAAGGTCGGTTCACACAGGGGCGTTTTTCTACGTTACGTTACGTTACGACCGCTTACGACCGCTTAAGTCGCGAATAACCGGGACGTCCGTGGTTCCAATCAAGCGCTGCGACACGTGTTCCAAGGAGTAGCTTTGCACGCGACATAAGAAACCTCGAATGTTCCGGCAACTCCTCACGTAACGTAAGAAATCGTAAGCAAACGCCCCTGTGTGAACCCACCCTGAGCGTTCGGCGATGCATAGTTAAAAAAAGAAACTGTAAAATGTTTTGAGGGGTGACACGCTGTAGATATCCATACGTTGTTCATAGCGCACACCACTGAAATGACACTTTCGCAGCTCTCTGATTGGCTCACCGGGGCGGAGAGCGTACAATGACGCAACACAGTCCCGGCCCACGATTGGCCCAAAAAGGACACGCACAGCTTCTGCAGCGGTCAGGGCCCTTGCGCCCCTCTTCGGGAACTCAATGACTCTGTGCGAGCCGGCCCGGACTCAAATAGGCTGCAGCAACCGTGGGAAAACAACAACAACAATATAACAAGTGTTTACGTAACCGTCGAAAGGAAGTCAAGCGGGGTCATTCATCGTTGGTACACACTCAACGATGACCGATAAGCGCGCACTCACTACGCAACAGCTTCGTTAAAAAGAAGTGGAAAAAAAATACAAACGAAGAGCGTCGGTGTCATAGCCGAACCCACACCGCTTACGGCATCTCAATCACACGGTTCCTAAACAAGCAGCCAATTTGTTTTCTCGCTATCCTTTTTTATCTTCATCTTTGCGACAAAAAAAGATGGCGGCGGACAGAGCTTTTTGACAACCAATGAACCATCGTCATTCCTGCGGGTAAAAACAAAAAACCAAAAAGCCAGTAAAAATAGTCCCACCGCGAGGATAAGAACAACGGGAAGGAAGGCAAACACGGGGGTAGAGCGGACGCATAAAAGAGCCGGACGGGATCATCGATCACCCTTAACAAAAGTCGCATGTCATCCCGAAATTCGTGTGACGTAAGCACGTGCGCGTGTATAGGCATGCGTGCGTGTGTGCGTGCGTGCGTGCGCGCGGTCGTCGAACGAGCGGACAAAAACGGCCTTCTCTTAAAGCGGAGAGTTTAAGCGTGACCGTCTGCTTCCTAAACATAATGTGTCCTCAGAGCCATAGAGTCTCCGACGAACTTAGGAAACGCAGGGTGTGGCGAGACCCCCCAGCATCTCATTATCGCTCCGCAGCCAATCAGGTTCCAGCATCGGCCGATAGGAACGTCGAACGACCAATCGGGAAGCGAGAGGAATGAACGCTATAAACCGTACCTCCTGCGTTTTACAACCATATACCTGTTAAAAGAAGAAAAAAAAATAGGGCGTGGGATATTATGTTTATGCCTCTTGCACCGTGATAGATGGATGGATAATAACGGCTGGACCCTTTATAACGAGCGGTAGCTTGCGCCACCTAGCCTCAAAACAATAACAAAAATCAGATCTTCCTTTCCTCTTTCAAGCCATTGCGTTTGTGTTGCCCAGACGGTGTTGGCGGACTTCTGCAAATAATTAAATAAATAAATAAATATCGACATCTTGTAAACCCTAAGATAAAGAACCATAAAAAAAAACGGACGTTTGAGAGTTTTTGTTGTCTTCGTCCGTTTTTCTATTACACCCCATCTCAGGGTCTACAAGATGTCGATTCATTACTAGCTCGCCTTCACTCCATCCCTGCTTACAAATAAATACATTTTTCCTTCTTTCCTTTTTCTTTTTCTTTGGGGGGGGGGGGGGATTTGTTTATGATTCTACCTGCTTTACAATTTAGAGATTAATGACCAATATTCAGGATATGAAACAGTTAGCACAAATAGGCTTTTAATAACGTATATATGGTTCGCTGAAATACCGCACCCTTCCTCTGCCAGGCGATGCCAGCTCGTTTTCTTAGTTTACGCGCATGCGCATTAGAGTCAAAAGCTTCCGTCGAACTTTTGTCCAACTTCCGAGTTGAAAATTGGAAAAAGTTGAACCTAGGAACCTCGGCAGGTTCAGGGTATTCATACTTTTGATGAAAGCATTACAAGTCTAAGAAAAAAAAAACAAGAAAAAAAATAAACAAAAACGGCGATCGGTTGTTTGGTGGCGCTCCCTGTGTTGTACAACACCCCATGAAAAAACATGTTGGAAAAACTAAAATTGGAAGGAATGTTTGTTTTGCTTCTTTTTTGTGTCGCGTGAGTCGTCTTTAAATGCGTATACGAAAACCCATCAATTCCCCCCGAGTCGCAGTTCTTATCTCACAGCCTCCCGCCCGATCCGCAAGAACTGATCCCAGAAAGATATATCTGCGTCGGGTATATGGTCTCCACGCAGCCAAGAGTTCGAGAGTTGCCATTTCACGTCCGGCATATGTCCCACCATCTGCCGCAGAAATGTTACTTTACTTTTCTTCTAGTTTTCGAGACGGTTGCGGTCGCCGGGTCACCCGAGATCGGGGTCTCTGATATTTTCGGGTGGGGAAAAAAAAGAAGAAAGAAACACGGTCGTCACACATCTATAGCGAGTATGCGACAAGCGGGGGAACCACGTGATCTGCATCTTGTCCTTTTAAACCAGACCTGCGTGTACACTCTGAAAGAAATCTGGTCGTAAAAGTACATCTCAGGGGTTCTTCAACTTGTCCATATTTTGCACTCTACAAAGTTATTTTAAGTACCCCCTAAACGGGTTCTTCGTTAAAACCTAAAACGGGTTTTTTAGAGATCCCTATTTTTCGTGCGAAAAAGTACATCATCGCCTAGTTGGCCTTTGTAGAGCGCCAGGGGGCAATAGCGGTTGAGCCGAAACCGTTCTTCACGTGCTGAAAGAGTTCTCGTGGCGTAAAAAACTTTCCAAAAACTTTTTTTTTTTGTGAGTGTATAGAGGCGCGTGACAAGTTCCATATAGGGGGCGCACTGCGCGCACGTCCAACCCAGAGCCGTATATAGAGAGGGGTTGGCCATTCATTGGGAAGTATAGGAGGACAATGGAGAGGCGCCATTGGCCGAAAGCGGGCTGGGCGTGTTCCATTGCGTCTTCATAAATTCGAATGTGGCCAACCAGAAGCCGCAAATAATAACCTGGCGGTGGTCGCGAGAAACGAAATTAATAAGTGCGTCGGAGTAACTCTAGGTGACTGAAAATATGGTGCACCTGATGTTTCAACCACGGTCATCCAAAATCATACTGGAAGAGCGCGACTCGCGGAACGATCGACATAATTCGTACGCCAAGCGCCGAGGGCCGGGAATCTGCCGTCCGAGCGGTCACACTCTGTCCGAGCAAAACAGAGTTCGAGCGGCACATTCGTTTCTTACGTCTTTCTGCATGATCATAATCGAAACATCGCGTGCACCATATTTTCAGCCATGAAGGAGTTGCTACAGTTAACCATCACGATCTTATTAAAACTGTTCCTCGCTACCACCGCTAGGGGATTCTTTTCGGCTTCTGGTTGGCCATCTGCGTCTGGGTGCACGCCCTGACTTTGCCCGGTCCTCCCATTGACCAAACTCTCCCTATAAACGGCTCTGGTCCACTACCGTGCTACAAGCTCTACTCTTTTGACACATGAACACAAAACACATTTGGGACACTACACGTTGCACACCTGTCTACCAGGTTACGATTAAGGGATTCGACGTTTCTTCGCTAGTACGACCAAGGTAATAATACGGCGATGCCTATAGCTCGTAAGTCGGACGCTGTCACTTCGTCGAACGCAATTAATTCCACTGCACGCCATTTCATGGAAGAAGGGAACATTCACTACCCGCCGCATCAGTGGCCAAAGTTTCATCAAACGAGAGAATGTGTCATAAAGGGCCACCTCATCGAATTTTATTTCGTGGAAAACGAGGACGTTTCATCAAAAACATTGTCATCGAACGCCGCTTCATCGAGAAAACTGGACATTTCATCCAAACCTATTTAATAGATAAAAATTAACATTCGGTCAAACTTCGTATCATCGAACGTCCTTTGATCGAATGCCGTTTCATCGAATGCATGCATAGCTTAGTGAAGAGTTATTTTTTGATTTTTTTCACCACGCTCTTCCAGCTAAATGCTCCACGCCATTTGAAGATCTCCAAATGGCGTGTTCGCACAGAACCGCATTTTTAATGGAACACTGAACGACGTCACGGAAGGCGGGCTTCCAGTTTCGCCAACAACTTGACAACGGCGTCAAACGCCGACGGCACGGAATCGAACATCCCGATGTCGCAAATCCCGCCACCCACTCGACAGTAGAGTGATAAGTGTGCAGGCGTACAGAAAAAAATAAATAAATAAATAACACCTATAAAAAATATATAAACGGAAGCGAGAGCACCGAACGCGCTGATCGTAAATATAAAATGCGAGAGGTTAGCCGTCGACTCCAAAGAGGGCTTTTTGAAATATTCACGCCACCGGCGCGTGCGCGTTGCCGGGGAGTTGTGTACGTTAACACGGCCCGAGGCAATCCCAAGGCCTCCTCCTCTCCTTTCCCCTCCCCAAAACACGTCATCAGTAGTGGATCCCCACAGCGCGTCTCGCAGGGTCTCACCCCACAAACTCGAGACTAGCACACGGCGTCCCCAAGACCGACGCTTTGGGGCGGGGCTGGCCCACTCACGATGACGTCACGGGCAGGCCTGGTCTAGTCATCTAGGTGGTATTACCCGAAACAGTGGCCAAACTGTTCGCTGGCAGCACCGGAAGTATCCTTGACGTCAAAACTACGTTTCCTCCACCTCACCTCGACTTGGCCAAAAAGGGGCGAAGGCTGCGGTCCAAGTGAGCTAATCAGCGCGTCGGAAGGAGGCACGTGACTGTGATCTCTATTTCACTTAGTTTCGATCGAGCAGTGCTGGGGAAGCCGTAAACGCGAAAGAGAGGAAACCCGCTTGTCGTACGAATTCCAACTGACTGGCTAATCTCCGAAGGGGACCAAAGCGACGTCTTGACGCACAAAAGAGGGTAAGGGGAGTTCGTCCTTCCCTTCTTCTCTCACTGCATCGGTTATCTTCGCATCTTTACTAAGGGCTGTCACGTGCTAAGCCTCCATCGCTCTGATTGGCTCCCCAGGTTTGCAGCCTTCGCCGTCATGCCAAGTTACAGTGAAGCGAAGTATACAGCGCCAGCGGGACTGTCGTCAAGGCCGCGCACGATTAGTTCTCGCTCGCGCAACGACCATATAAACAAAAAAAAAGAAAAAAAATAGTAAACTGTCACGAGGAAAATGTCGAAAACGAGCGCCGCCGCGACACTCTGGCGGAAGCAGAGGCACCCTTTCAGGTGTGCCTCTGGCACGCAGCAGTCGTAATGGCGTCGCCGACTCACACCGCGTGTTCCGAGGCATATTAGCAGTCGGCGACGCAAGAAACCGGAGCCAACCGAAATTGCTGTCTGCTGAAAAGCCGCAGCCACGCCGCTTATACACCCTACAAATAGACACGGTGTTGTGGCTTTACGAACACGGGATTAGAGAGTTTTAGTGAACCGTTTTTGGACATCCGGTACGTTAGGACGGGCTCTCCGGTACGAAGTGCGTGTGCTACCGCAGACGGCTCGCACATGCGCAGTTCGTACCGGAGGGCCCATCGAACCGTATGGGATGGGCAAAAGCAGTTCCCTAAAACTCCCTAATACTTATACGAACGTCGCAACCTGACCCATACCTTTATCCACCACTCGTCTTCGCTTCATACATAGTTTTAGAACAAGGGGCCCCAAACGCTTCGTATCCCTCGTGTAGCTCGAAGCGGCGCATTGCGCATACGCAAAAGCATCGCGCCTGCGCAGACCGATGCCTCGAGCTGCTCGGGGGAACCCGAAGTGTTAATGCCCCCCACCCCCTCCCCCTTTCTCGAACGCTAAAAAACATCTCTATTCTTGCCGAACCCACAAAACGCTAACGCCCGCTATCTGCCACGTCATCGCACAACCCCGCACAGAACCGGAGCGACCACACAAGGGGCGCGGTGTGTGTACCGACGTCGACACCGCTCCCACGCAACAATAAACAGCGACCGATTCAAACCAAAACTATACATAAAAAAGCGAATCGCAAACAAACAACTAAAAAAAAAACCTAATCCACCAGCAACAACCCCACCAACAGATTCAACGAGGATTACGATACCATAGGCGAGCGCCCTCGCGTCGAACAATACAAGATCCGTTGGGCAACGCATCCGAGTCCAGTAGTCCAGCATTCAAAAGCAACCGCGCGATAACAACCAAGGCGCCGGACTCACAACACTTTGATGGTCCGATGACACCGTTACGTCGTGGTCCATAGCCATCCTCCCCCCCCCCAAGCTGACCATGCGCTGGAAGGCTACGCGGTCGAGCTTCCACCGTACTGTCCGCTAAGGGGGGGGGGGTTAAACGCAATATACGGCCCGTGTCCTCCTCACCCGTATACACCACTTCAGACCGCAAGGAGGATTAGTCACACACAAAAAGACTCGCACTAGATTACGCCTCGGGCTCGTGCAACGTTTCGTAATTATACACACCGGAACCTCTTTGTTCGCCAGAGAGAGAGCACGAGCTAGCACCAGGCGCGCGCCACGCGGCGTCGTTGCAAAGGAGATACTAAACCTCCTTTATTATTATTTTTATTATATTTCTTCTCCTTCCCGCCAAAAGAGACCCACCACAATGGCTCTCCTTGCGTAGAGCGTATTTAGTCGAGGAAGGAGACTTTTATTGCGATCTTGTTAGCGTCCCCTCCACTTCACCCTTTAAGATGGACCGATAGCCGCGGTGATGGCAAGCCACAAAGACGTAGTACCTCGCTGCGCGCGCGTCCCCCTTCCCGAAAAGGTCACATGACACACGCGACGCGCATTCGATTGGCCTCCGAATGCTCGTAGCGTCCGGTGCGGTTCATCCTAAGATGAAACCTGAAACGGAATGCAAGTGTCTCTGTTGTTCGGTTCGCTTTTATCGCTTTGTACTTTTTTGTTGTTGATGATGATGATTATGGTGTTGGTTTGTTTGGAAGAGAGACTGGTGGCGGCGCGGTTGTTGACCCAGATGTGCTCTCAGCTCTAGTGGCAGTGCTTACTAAAGAGCCCGGCTGACCATTGTCTGTTGTCCGCCCCGCCGTGCAGCCGCGCGAGTTTTTTGTAACACCCTTTTGTGAAGAGATCGCTCCAGCCGGACGCTGCTTTGTTTGGAGCTCCTTTTTTTTTTCTTTAATTTTTATATTTTGCTTAATAGTGTTAATGGGTGTCCGGACTGTTATCGGTGCGTGCTAGTTAGTCTTTTTTTAAAAAAGAACAGGGTTATCACGATAACCCCTCGCTCGCAGACGACGGAGTCTCGAGCGGTTTCTTAGCCCAGTTGTGGTGTTACAAAATTCAGCACGCTGCACGAAGTAAGTTTTTAGAATAGTTTGGTTGTCAGAAGAAAAAGTAGAAAAAAAAAACGAGTCTTGTTGCGTTCGAAAGATGTGCGTTCCGATAAATTAACCCACAAAATTTCCGCCAAAATCGCAGCGCAGATTTATCCTTGAAATGCGATAGCATTTTTGCACCGTCTTGTAAACGTTTCTTCATTAAACCACTTAAGAACTGCCGCAAAAAATCAAGAATCTTTTTTTTTATGAACGTTTACGAAATTGTGCGTCTTATTTCAAACAAATTTACACAATTTTCCGATCTAACTGCCTCCTTCCCGCGACCAACCTACGGCTTTTGATGGAACACTCCTGCGAGTCAAGCCCCTCTCTTACCATATGCAAACAAACATAATAATATTTGCCGTTCAGAGCTAATGCGTGCCGCATTCGTTTGGTGCATAACCCCGTGTATTTATAATTTCATCGAAGTATAACAGGTGCGTGCCACTTGCCTCCTTGGCTATTGCCACGGACGCGTAAAAATGCGTACGAATCACTAGCAAATCCTGTCGCACTTAAAAAGTTCCACAGAACAGCTAAGGTTGCCCGCGAATAGCTGCCGAAAAAACATAGAAAAAACAAAACAAAAAACAAACGTCTTCTCCCCAACAGAACTAAAAATTCACAACTCTATTTTACCTTTCCTCTAACTTTTTATATATATATATTTTTTTTTGCTGGCGTTTTTTGCATGAGGTTTTTACCCCAAAGCTTAAGATTGTCTTCGTTTCACAGAAACGTTCCAGTATACTTTCCCGCATATACAAAAGGAACTAACAAAGTAATAATAAAACACACACACACACACACACACACACACACACACACACACACACACACACACACACACACACACCAGCCGTGGATTGTTACGAAAGTAAATTAAACAATACTCAAAAAGTTCCCACTCCATTCAGAGTCGCGGACGCAAACGCGAAGTGACATTCGTGAGAAGAGCAATCGTATATATTATTCGACGAGGTTCAGAAAACGTCCTGCAACTAAAATTATAAGACTCTCCAAATAGAAAATAAAAAAGGCAATCAAGGGTAGCGCGATAAGGGCTAGAAATAACTCAAATAAGCTGATATTCATCGTATGAACACTAGAGCAACGTATGTGCGTGTCTGCGTTCGTGTGTGTGTGAGCGTGTGGATCGAATCTCGATTCAATCATGTCACCGTCATCGGCAACAGTACATCGGCTTAGCAGCGCTGCAGTCAGATCCGTAGTCGGAGCCGTAACCGAAGCCAGAGTCAGACGACTTCGCCTCAACAGAACTCCCCCCCCCCCTTTCCCTCCAAAAGCAAGCCGAACTTCACCGTTATTCGAAATGCACACGGCACACCCCCCCCCCCCACCCACACACACACAGAGGCGGACCTCATTTGCATGAAACACGGGAATCCACTCTTCAAGCTTCGTCGCAGACCTGTACCGCCCTTTCTCTCCCTCTAATTCTAATTCCCTTTCCCTCTGTCTTCCTCCCTCCCGTTCCAGTTCGAAAAACGAATGAACCCCGGGAAAAGAAACGTTTGAACGCAGTCAACATCTGATATTATTTCTTATCCCCTATCAATTTCTGCGTCGCGTCTTTTTTTTTTTTCTTCTTGTTTTATTCGATTGTGAGAGATTGTTGTTGCTAAGTCGGACAGGTTATATGCAAATTTGCAACATCAACCTGAAACGCAAGCGAGTGCGGTACCTTTAGGACCCCTACCTATTCGCTCGATGTTTGTTTCGTGAATACTTTAATCGTTCCCTTTATTTTTATTTTCGCCGGCGGTTCGAGTCGAATATGATGCCCGGTGTTGCGCAAACACAGTATACTTCGATTAGATTTCGACTCAATTCATCGATCACCGCATGCAAATGTAGGCGCACGTCCACCGCTTGTTGTTGCGTTCATTGAAAACCTGCACAGTGGGTTTCTCTTCGCTTATATATTAATCTCCCCCCCCCCCCCCCCTAAAAACACAAAAAAAAATCATATATAAATTTTCTTCCTTTTTTTGCGCGAGGCGCGTTGGATTTGGTGCGAAGACACCACACTCAATTAATTGGTTTGCTACAGAAATCGTGTATTTTCTAGTAAGAAAAGAAAACGGACCTGCAAAATAGATATGCGAGGATAGAAAGTGACGCCAGAGAATGTTTT
This sequence comes from Ixodes ricinus, assembly GCA_037355805.1. Lineage (NCBI taxonomy): Eukaryota > Metazoa > Arthropoda > Arachnida > Ixodida > Ixodidae > Ixodes > Ixodes ricinus. Next base: position 52,368 of record JAZHYW010013944.1, on the reverse strand, counting down.
TCGTTTTTTTAAACGAACCCGGGAATGCGTTTGTTTTCGTGGGTGTTTCGGCGGTCGTAAAATGTATACGTTGAATGAATTCCAACATGGGTGAAGACTTGGGCGAGTTGGTGTTGCATATTGAAGAAAATAAAAACAGCGCGAACAAGACGAAGGACAAGAGGAAACTTAGAAGTTAGAAGACACAGTCATCCTGGGGAGGATACAGACAGCAAACAACGAGGGAGATTGTCGACGTGTACCACATAATCACGTGTGTGTACGTGCGCCCTCGGTCGCTCTGTTTGATAAAGAACTGGCGTTCCTGGGGGAACGTGTGAGACAGTCACAGTGCATGACAAGGCGATAAGAATTGCGTTTTATTTATTCGCGGCGATCTTTATGCGTTGCTTTCCAATAAAGTTCAGTTGAGAGTCAGCGTTGAGTTGAGAGTACTTTTAACGAAAATATTAGTAAGAAAATTATTACTGAGAAAAAATATATTTCTTCAAAGAAGTGGCACTACCCGGTTATAACGAAGTCGGTTATAACGAAATAGCGGCTACAGCGGAGCGATCACGATTGCCCATTCCCTTCGGCAATTCGTTATAACCGAAGTCGGTTATAACGAAATAGCGGTTACAGCGAAGCGATTGCAAAGAAGCGGAGTATGCACTGGATCTCGGGTGGCGCCGCAGCTATGTGATTTGTACCTGGCGGCATGCGGCAAGATCATCGAAAACAACCTGAAACCTACAAGCGTCAACACGATTTTTCATTCCCTTTTGCACTTCGTTATAATCGAAGTCGATTATAACGAAATAGCGGTTACAGCGAAGTGATTTCCGATTCGTTGACTTCGTTATAACTTTCAGTATTTTGTACGAAAACAAATATCCATTTATAACACTTTTTCTTTTCTCGTAGGCGATTTTTTTAGGTGAGGCTTTCTGTAAACATTTAGGCTTGCAAAAAAATGCTTCGACATAAGCTCTCAGACACGCGCAGTCCGGAGATTTCTTTGCGATAGACCGAATGGATCCGCTCGGTCTTTCGATGGATGCACGCGATCGTCCAATCGGACGAAGACTCGCGCCACCTAGCGTATCGTTTTTTTTTTTTTCTTCACCTTTTGTCGACAGTTCACATAATTCCTAACAAATTGTTCATTCTCTAACAGAAGGGGAGCGTGTATGAACATGACAGTTAATTACTTGGAGAGACGAGTAATTTAGATTGCGAGAGGACGGGTTATATTTAATCCAGCGATTAATCGATCTATTTAAATATTTCAAACGAGAAAATTGTTGTTTCTTCCCCACTAAAGACAGTAATTGTTTCAAGTGTACTTTTACAAACAAAAATCCGTCTACACACCAATCTTGTACACGTTAATAAAAAAAAGTGATCGATAACAATTATTTTTGGTTAGAAAAATATTCGATTAAATCACTTCATTGCTCGAGAAGAAAGGTTATTGGTCGTTACTTCTAAAAGGTAAATGTTACCTTTCTTGATACTTCAGATTATCAAATAGACTGATTTTCTTTTTCTGTCGACTATGCCTATTCAGCTATGAACTACGAAAATACAGATGATTATTATTACTTATCTTCACAGTCCACCAATGTTGGCATACCATCTTCCTGTCGGAAACTTGGTTCGAGGATTACGTGGTAGGAAACTTGTACAAAGGGCGCCGCCATTAGGAAGGGGAGTTAAAATAATAACCGTTACAAGTAATATTCGTTTCTTTTTTCTTTCATCAAAGTGATTAAATTACTTTCATAAAAGTGACTAAATTACTTTCGTGATTACTTCCTAATAAATTTATTGAAACGATAACAAATTACTTCCAAAAAGTAATCGATTAGAAGTAATTTGATTACTTGTTGTCATAAGTACAGTATACAAGTCTGCTACACACCCTCATCTCGACTGCCTGTTGTTTACGCCATGAAGCGAAAAAAATACTTGCCTATGTCCTCTAAATAAACAATTTAAAGGACGCAATGTGCCGCTCTCATTTACCCCCTGTGCCACTAAAGGCATCATGGAAGAAAATGGCAAAGCTATTGTGACCCCGCGTGTCTGAAACTGTCAGTGGCTGATGCAAGGAAGGGCCTGACCCTGAATCACTTCAAATGTATTCAATCGCGAAACCAAAGCAATTTGACCACGTCTACTTTGAAGGCTCAAGCAAGACTGAATTTCAAATTCGCCTGTGTCGAAACAGACGTGTTTCACGGTGTGTCTGCCTTCAATTCAAGTAAAAAAACAAAACGAAAAAACAGAGATGGCGAGATAAGCATTCCTTTCGTAATCAAGTCCCACACCCCGAAAAAAGGACTTGACAGCGATGACGCCACGACTCTGGTAAAATATTTTGAAAAAGACGCTTGAAAAGAAATAAAATACGCCGAGGAATCAGATTAACTACGCTTGTCAATGATCACCAGACAGCCACGAAAAGACAAAAAGGAGAAAAGAAACACGCAAAATCAAGGAGTGTAAGAGAGAAATAAAAGGAAACACGAAGCCAGCGTCGTCGTCCTGAATACATGCAAATTCAAGGACACTCTTGTCGGATCCCTCAAAAGCCGCGACAACGAGCGACACTGAGTACGGCCGAACAAAAGGCGAAGAAACAGCGGCGGCAACAACGCACAAAGAAACAAAAGGGATCACACTGTCTCCGGCGCCGAGGCATAATCAAGACGACACAGAGCGTTAAGAACGCAGGAAATCGATCTCCTCTCAGTTTTATGCGTTATGAAAAGCTGTCAGATAATAATACAGAGCCTGCTCGGAGCAGCGTAGCGGCCGAGTCCGCTCGCTCTAGAAAACGCGCTCCTTCCTTTACTTTTTATTCTTCTTTTTTTCTTCTTGTTTGCCAGGCTTAACGCCAACGTATTACCTATTTACTGGCGAAAGGTAGTCGACGCGAGTGGCGCGAATCACTTTCGACGTGATTGAAAGCGGAGCAATTCTTTTCGTTGCAAGTTGTGCGCCTGAAAGCGCGTAGATTGAGGTAGCAGACGACGTTGTTAAGGTAGCAGACGACGTCGTCAAGGATAGCAGGCGGCGTAACTTAGATGCCCGGAACACGTCTGCGACTCGTGTGTGTACCGCGTCCAAAAAAGAGGCCCCTCGATTTCCGCCTAGTGGCGCTATGTTGTCGCCTGTCGCGATCCTGGCGGCGTCCCGGCAGCGGTGGTGGACATGGCAGACGCCTGGTCCGGTGCGGATCGCTCTCCAGTTTGATAGGCCACGGCGGCTTCGGCAACCGGGAGTTGGGACGCCGCCATGACAGCGACACTCGCGTTCGCTCGTGATTTTTGCCGGCATTTCTACGACCAACCGGCAGGATCGCGACGTCCGACGACACGACACTGCGGCTACTGTGACGTCATTTGTTGTGACTTCGGGAACACTTTTGGTGTACGGGCGGGATAGGACGCTGAACAGCAGCAGACGACGTACATTAAAATGGCAGACGACGCAGCTAAAACAGCAGAGAACGTTGTTCAGGTAACCGGCGGTGTAGTTAAAATAGCAGATGACGTTGTTAAAGTAGCAGACGGTGTAGCTAATGTAGCGGTCGACGTCGCTAAAGTAACCGACTACGCTCTTAAAGCAGTAGACGACGATATGAAAGCAGCAGTCCACGCAGCTAGAAGTAGCAGACGACGTCGCTAAAGTGGCAAGCGGTGCAGCTGGGAGCAGACGATGTAGCTAAAATAGCAGACGACGCAACTAAAGTAACAGGCGACGTACCAGACGAGTTCAGTATGACGTTGCTCGACTTAACGGCCACCGATTCGATTTAACGTGCAAACCAAGCCTCTCGGTAGGGTAAGCTTGGAGAGGTATATGGCGGTGATTGCTTGCAGGATAGGAAAACCAGGTAGCCGGGATTGTCGCAACGAAAAGGAATGAACTCGGAAGTTAAATTACGACATCAACAGAATTTGTGCAGTTTCGACTTCGCGGCTAGCTTTTCCCAGGGGAATGCTACTCAGGAAAGTTAGAAATGTATAGAAAGAGACAGTACGCGAATAAAAATAGTGCTGAAAAAAAGTATAGGCTACGGGATTATCTTAATTGCCGGATTGGGCAGGGTTTCAAAACTAAGAAATAGCGGGAAAAAAATAAAAAAGAACAGTGAGTGTGTAGGCGAGCTGGTGATAATTAATCATAATGTAACACTTGTGGTGCGGAAAAACTAAGAAACTTTCAAGTCGATCTCTTACTGTTGTATTTTCCTTCGACTGGAAAGTTTCTAAAGTTTCGCACCACAGCCCCAGGCGCAGACTTACGCGGTACTCATTACAAGTAATCAAATTACACGTAATCGATTAGTTTTGATTACTTGTGAAAGTACTCAAATTATGCGTAACCATCACTTTCAGCGATGCGATTGACCCAAGTAATTTTGTACCACGTTTTGGAGCAGTCAAAAGTCAAGCAGGGAGCAGTACAAAGTACTTTGGAGCACAAGCATACACTTCATTGTTATTCATACCACTGTGAATATCATATGTTAAGATTTGCGTGTTGGCCTCTCCAACTAAAAAAACGTGCCTGCTTTGCCTTTAAAACTTCTGTGCAAAGGCAGGCGTGATTCAAACGCAGAACTAGCTGTTTAGTTGCACCTAGAAGCACTGGGAAAGGCAACAGGATGCTGGTCGATGAAGGACAGTTTGGAATGCTCTGAATGTTCATTTTGGGTACAAAATAAAATGTAAACCTAACAGTATATTTCAGTAAGATAATGTTAGAATAATCTTGAGCACACAAATTGATGCTGGATTCGGGTTCTATAGGTTGTAATAAAACAAAAAAGTTCTTAATTCAAATTGACAAAGAAAAATACTTTTGTTATTAAATTGCGAACATTAATGACATTTTGTATGGAAAACCTCGTAATAGCAGACAACGGCATGAGAACGATATGTATGCTTTCTTAAAACAATCCAGCCAAACTTGTTCGGCTTATTCCAAAGCTTCCTTCTACTGTTTCACCTAATCTAGTTCTAGTTCATTCTATTGACTGGACTTCGAACGGATGAAACATAGATAAAAGTGACAACTTAAAACTGTTTTTCGTTTTTTTTTTTTTCAAATATGTGTAACATTAACCAGCTCGCATGTTTACTTCCTCTTTCTCCTATAAAATGGAATTTAAAATAAAAATAAACCTATGCGGACAGCAAGTCGTTTGCTTTTGCGCAGCAGTTGTGGTGACGTCAGAACGACGCCGAGCTCTGATTGGCTGATTGAGAAAAAAGTGGGCAGACCCCAAAGCCTCCAGCATTGAGATCTACCCACTATTTTTTTTCTTCTTTTCAATCAGCCAATAAGAGCTCGTCGTCGTTCTGACGTCACCACAACTCCTGCGCATGAAGCAGATGACTTGCTGTCCGCACAGAGCAGTTCATATAAATTATCTTGCGAGTACCCTCGTTACATCACGAAATTTAAAAAGACTTCGCTAGAATACCACTGTCTATATCATAAATAATAGCCAAAGTATAATTCGGGAATTCTCACTACAACCAAGAGCTGTTGTTACATTACTAGTCATGATCGTCTTTCTTGTTTTTAATATACCCGACGCTTACATATTTTACGTGTGGCTCTGGAAGAATGCTTTCTCTTTAGCACTCAGATGTACTGCGGCGAAGCAAGTTAAGTAAAATTGCTATGCTTATTTCGCGGTTGCCGCTTCACTGCAGTACACAAGAGCGCGGTGAGAAACGCACTCAACAAAGCTAACTCACACGCCACAGCAGACTAGGAACATTAAGAGATGCTGGGGCGAAAATTCCGAGTACTGTCCAGTGTTTCACACTGATCGAGAGGTCAAATAGGATAGTGCGTTAGTTGCGCCTAAAATCTCAAGTCCTGAAAATTCGCGCAGGTCCACCATAACGATCCGGACGCGAAGCGGGACATGAGCCATTATATTTTCAGTATTTCTTAAAGTGAAATCAAGTTTTGGAGCAATGTTGACGCAAGTCCCTCACATTTGGGCTAAATGTACAGCAGGCTAGAAGCCCTTTGGCGCAGCAATCACATCACTGTACTAACTTTTCTTCCCTCCCGTTTTTAATGACGCCCCTTTGTTAGAACAAGTTTCCTGCCAACGAATCAAATCTCCGAAACAAGGATGGTTTTACCGAAACTACGACGATTCAGAAGATAAAAAAAAAAAAATCCTAATTTAGTGATTAATCAGAAGTAACGGTTACTTTTTAGGTAACTGTTAATTACTTTACATCTCAAGTAATCTAATTGAATACTTTTCGAGCAAGAGTAATTGCATTTGTGATTACTTTTTCGAACAATATTTTTTCTTTTTTAAGGCGTCAGTTTTATTTTGTACGTGCCCGTATCAGTTTGTTCATACGCGATTATCAGATCTTGCACTATCGTTGCGAAATATTTGTTTCGGAAGTGACGGAGGATTTGCGCAGTGTAGCAATAGAGCCAGCGCCACTACACATGTTCATGGGATCAACCAACCGTTCCAGCTCATCGTTCAAATAAAAGCTCGGTGACTCATTCGGTTGACAAAGCCCCATCGATCACATGTCAGTGTCAGAAGTCGCCGAGAGAAATTCTCGGTGAAGTTATCATAAAAATAAAATAAAAGAGAGGTTATCCAAAAAAGAATCCATGAAAAGAAAAAAACGATACCGAAATCGCTGTGCAGATTGCAGTTGAAATGCGACAGCAATACTTTTCGCCGACGCAAGTACGTGAAATCTTCGAAAACTTAATTTAAAATGAGTTCAAATAACTCATTGATGTAACTGCCTCCTTCCCGCAACCAATCAACGACTTTTGATGTAGCATTACTGAAATTCAAGTGTTTCTCTCTTACAGCATGCAGTATATGGCCATAAAAAGACGCTTGCTAACTGTATTTGCCGTTCAGAAGCTCAAATCTATCAGATCGCGTTCGTTGGGCGCCTAATTGCCCTCTGTATGCATAAGTGAAGGAGATATAAAACAGACGCCTGCTTCGTCGGTTACAAACCGAGCCACGCGCCATATGCGAAGGGCTCAGAAAAACGCGATCACATTTAAAAGAAATCCGTCTCAAGCGCACGCAAAACATCCATACCGACGCGATTATCGCCACCGTTTCAAGCCGAACCACGGAAGCAAAAGCACCGCCGAAAAGAGAACTCACCCAACAGTGGTATCCATTAGATGACCGAAGCTAGCAGATCGCCGCCGCCCGTATCCAGTAGGAAGTTTGTATCCACAGGGCTCGCGGGAGATGGACGCTCGTTGCTTCATCAAAAAGTCGACGACCGCGGGGCACCAAACACTCAAACGCCGCACAGACCAAACAACAAAATAAAAAATATTAAAGAACTAACAAAAAGGAGCAGTTTGAATCCGCACGACGAATGCCTTTTCTTTTTTGACAGCGCAGAGACGTTGTGTCAAGTTGGGTTCACACTCGCTTCCGAACAATCGCTTTTACGGGCACGCGCTACCGCCGTACCGAGCAAATGGGCGACCGCCGGGGGGTTACTCACGCGTTCACCTCGGCGAAGGGGCTCGCCGCTTTTGTAAACAAAGACACCTAGTTGTCAGGTAAACGCGTCTTGCGGCCGAACAGGTGAAGAGAAATCCGTCGATCGATCTTGGGTTTTCAGAAAAATTCCGTCCTCACCAATTGACGCTGTCACGAGAAAAAAAAATAGAAAGAAGAAAAGAAGTTAGGAGAAATTGCGGGTGCTTTGGGACTACTAATAATCCAGTCGCTGGGACGCGCCGCGACCACCGCACCATCCACAATCACCACGACGAGACGAGCAGCAGCGGCGGAGTCGATCACCACGACGAAGACACCGCACCATAGTGACTCAACGCACACGGGAGGAAGAGCCAGCAACTTACTCGACGCTCTCGCAGGGAACCCCGGAGTTCCCCCCAAGAACCGGGAGACACGGCGCGCGATTTTTCGCTCAAACCAGCGTCGACTGGCGTCGGTCAATACTCGCAGATCTCGCCCGAGACGGGAGCCGCCAACAACGGTTGGGGAAAGGGGGAGACGCGTCGAGGGAGAGGAGGGCAGTGCCGGACGAGTCCATCGCCTCCCCCTGGACTTGATTTCGGGGTGGGGTGGGCTGGGGAAAAAGCCGTACGCGCGACGCGCCTCACTTCTTTCCGGTTTTTCTGTCTATCTCCCTCCTGGGCTGGCTGTGCTTCGGAAGCCCACCCCGTGTGCGCGCGCTCGCGCGGCGGCGGTGGCGGCGCGGTGAGGTTGGGTGAGGCGATCCCACCCTTTCCCCTCTTTGAAGGGGAGGGAGGGTAGAAAATGTTCTGTTTCCCTCCTCCTATCTCTCTTTTGGGAGGGAGAGAGGTGGAATGAGCGAACAGAGAGAGAGAAGGAAAGGTAAGGGGAGTGCACGAGACTGGGAGGGTTGAAGGAGGTGGTAAAAATAGAGGAAACACCGGAGGAAGTGTAGGGAGTGACTTGACGGTCGCGGCGGGATTCGCATTTGAAAAAGAGAGTTGAAGGAAGATTAAGAAGAAGAAAAAGGGGGGACGGGGGAGTGAAAGAAGAGCGGCTGGCTTGCGGCGTCCTCCGCTTTTCTCGAGTCCTTACTTTCTTTTCCTTTTTTACTCCGCGTACAGCTCCCCGGTATTTTTAATGTTTTTTTTTTCCTTCTCCGGTTTGTGATTTTGTCTTTTCATCCTCCGTGACGTAGGGGGCTTGAAGGAGGAGGTTGGCTTCTGAAGAAAAATGGAAGGAGGGTAGGCAAAACAGGCACTGGTGAGGGAGGAGGTTCTCGAGCTGCACTGAGGGAGGGAGGCAGTAGGTCTTTGGCGCCGTTAGCAGGTCCGTCTGAGTCTCCGTGTTTTGTAGTAGGAGCTACTTTCACGTCTTGGATTTTCTTTTTTAGCTCTCACCCTGAAACGAACCGGCGTGCTTGTTCGTTTGAGATAGAGGGACGTTTGGTGGAGGCAAACAAAAAAAGTGGAGGAGGTAAAAAGAAGAAAAAGAAAACGAAATTGGGGACCGGAGAAACAGGAACGGACAGTCTGTCCGATCGGTCGGTTGGCGGTGGTTCATGCCATCGTATCGTTTCTCTTCGTTGCCCTGCAACTGTTTGGCTCCACCGACGCAAATGACCCGCGTTTAGAAGGTAGGGCGACGAATACGACGTGGACCGTGTGCTGTGTGTGTGTTTGCATGGCTTGCTTCCTTGGTTTGTCGTGTTGTGACGTGTGCGTGTGCGGGTGGGTGTATGTTTACGTGCTTCTGTCGCTCCTTACCTTTTCGTGCTCAGCTGTGTCTTCTGCTTTCGTAGCTCCAAGTTCGGGTTAGCAGTGCGCAGACGTTTGCAGCAAGAAGTAGTACATTCATTGGTCGCGCTATGTTGAAGCCGGATGTACCAAAAAAAAATAGTTACGAAATTCTTCAAAATGAAAGTATCGCTTCATTGCCCATTAAACGTAAAAATACGCGTTACTTTCTCTTTTTTTTACGCGTTCAGGGAAGAAAATACACGCATCTATATCTTTTACCATAAACCAGAACCAGTGTTCAGAGCAATTCAGTGCCATCTAGGACATAGATTGAACGCAGAACTTCGCGTAATAAGAACGTTAATCAATTTCACTTGTTACTTAACAAAATAATTAAAACCAAAATGTGGTTATGTAGATGGAATCTTTAGCTCGAGCCTTCCAAAATTCCGTATTACCGTTTAGCGAGTTGAAACATTTTGTAAGTGTCGACACAACAGTACCAGTAAGTCGTCTGTAACCGTCTAGAGATTTCAAAAGTGGTTTGCTTCTTCACGAGTACATAATTCTAGATAATACACAAAGATGGCGTTTTTCAAAGATGCACGTTCCTTGTTTGGAATCTTGAAGAGACACGGAATCTTGAAGATACACTTTGTTTTAAATGCCTAAATTGAAAACATGTAAAAAATACATTAGCGCCATATTTACGCCGTTGACGTGCCAAAATAGAATAACATTTCTGAATCGCTCCTCACTCAACATTAGTCACGCATATGTGTGTATGTGTGTGTGTGTGTGTGGGTGTGTGGTGTGTGCGTGTGCGTGTGCGTGTGTGTGTGTCGTGTTTTCGGTGAAATCTTGTTTTGTGACGTACGCTTGCCATTGGGAGATTAAAATATATTTTCGGGACAGTTAAGTATCCAGACCCTTTCCGAAATTCAGTCTGGCAACTTAGATAACTATGATCATCACAGTGCATGATATCTCTCCATCAGGCACGTAGCCAGGATTTAGTTTCGGGGGGGGGGGGGGGGGGCGCCCATGACAAAATCTTGTATGAGAGGGAGGGGGAGAGGAGGTCCCAGCAAAATGGAAGATTTCGGGGGGGGGGGCGCCCATGGGCCACCCCCTGGCTACGTGCCTGCTCTCCATGTTTTGCAAGTAGTATCAGTGCTTAACCTCGAGGTGTGGCGGATTTACTCTCCAGCTATAGGACGTTCGCTGCTTGTCGTTCAATGTTGCCAAGCGTCTCTTACGAAAGAGAAACATATACTTTCAATATTACAAGAATAAAAAAATGAACCTTATCTTTGGAAATGTTTTTAGCACGCGCTACGTGGCTTTTTTCATCCCAATTAAAACCAAAACGAAAATATAAACGCTTTCAAAGAATATAAACGGGAAGGACGTCAGGAGCCGCATGGCCATCGCATCAACGATGGCTGCGCTCGCGGCAGCGGCGGCTTCCACGACGTGCTGGAACAGAGGCTGCGAACGTTATACAGTCAGCTCCAACCCTTAAACATGTCCCCTTCATACAATATTTGATACTGCGATTGTCTGTGGATACCTCCCCCTGCGTTCGGAAACAGTAAGTGCGTCGCTAACACTGGCCATCGGCGATGCAGCGGACGCTGCCATCTTGTCCGCGCCCACCTTGATGACCTACCCTTATTCAGGCTTGTACGTAACGAGCTACAAGTAACTGATTACTTATATACAATTGCACTTATTGTAACTCTTTAACGCTTCAGTTACTTTTTTTCTGCGGTAACGTTCGCTGTAATTCAATTACTGTTTTTCTGTAATCAATTACATAGTTAATCAATATATGTTTCCGAAAATGCGACAGGTATTGAGTAGAGTTAGTCTTGCGTAGAAAATCGCCTGTCTATGTTGCAACAACGTTGGACACTTTTTTTTTCTTCTCTCCTCAACAATTAAAAAGATACCAAGATACCATATGGGCTAGAATGGCAACGCGCTCAGCGACGTTTTGGCTGTTGACCTGTCGAGAGCGTCTCGTTTCCTGTGTAGGGGTTGCACGCAGGAAACCCCCACCTGAAACGCTATTGACAGGCGGTCACAACACTGAAGCGCTCCACTTCCTAGAAGACTCGAAAGCGTTTGTCGAAGCACTTCGCAACTACGAACTGGTAGGCAGAGTGTCTGTGCGCTCTTCCCTCAAGCGTATCCGTGGAGAGGGTCTTCAGTGTCGCGGCAGATATCTTCATCGGAAAACCGCGGGAAGACGACTGACGAGAACTTGGAACGACAAGTGCTCTTGAAGCTTAACGAGGAGTGAGTGACAAAAAGAAACAAATTTGTAACCACTTTAAACATAGGTATGCATGTTTGATTTCGTAATAAGAGGTATAACGAAGAAACGTCAAAAGTAATAAATTACGTTCTGGTAATTTATCAATAGGCTTTTGTGATGCAAGAATTGACTACTGTAATCAGTTACATTTTTAAATAAAGTAACTGTAATTGTAATCGTTACTTTTTTTTCAGTAACGCGTACAAGACTGTCCTTAGCCCACCTCAACATGTCGGAAACGTTACGCGGCGCCAGCATCGCTCAAAATGGCAGTGCACGGGAGCCTTCATTGCAAACGTGTATTGGTGACTGATGAAAGAAGAAACTGGAAAAAATTACACCATCTTCCCGAGGGGAATTATGGGGTGATGCGGAGCATCGTGTTGGTTCCGAGGAAAAAGTCAGTTGCGTGCTGACGTCGAGAGAGGGCGCCACCGACTGCCCTAACGTACCCCCTACGCGAGCCTTCGTCGCGGCTCGCGGCAGAGAACTTGGAACGCTCGCCGCTCGCCGTTTATTTTTTTCACACTTGAAGGAGAGAAGACTAGAGGAGAGAGTTGCGCGTGCGCGCGCGGTGTGAGGAGAAGCGAACGCACGCGCAGTGCACGCAGCTGGTAGAGAGAGAGAGCGGAGAGAGTAACGCGCAGCTGTTGGAGAGAGGGAAGGAGGAGAGTTGCGCCTGCGTAGTCTGAGAGCGGACTACAAGGCCGCGGGACATAGACCCGAGCAAGAGATGCTCTGCATCTAAAAAGCTCCGATGCTATACTCCGTTTCACCCTATGTTGTATACCGCAGCCAAGGCTAGAAGCGCGAGTTCATATCGTTGACAGCTGAATTTAATGTACGAGAGCTTGTGCCGCCGAGATGTGTCATAGCAAGCTACAGAGCAAGGAGCTCGCACCTGTATATCCTTTCCTGCAGATAACACGAAGCCTGTATACAGCCAAGAGGCTGGTCCGCTATTTTGTTGTTCGATGAGAGCTTGGTAAGGCGCCATTCACACTCTTGCGACCGAGAACAACCGAGAGAGACCAGACCGGTTTTAGGACCGGATGCGCTATACAGCGGAGCTGGTCCTAAGAGATCGCAAGAGGCTTAAAAACCGGTTTGGTCTCTCTCGGTCGTGCTCGGTCGCACTCGGTCGCAAGAGTGTGAACGGGCCTTAAGACTCATGAACTTCTGTACGCTACGCATGCGAGGTTGTCATTTGAATCCTTGAAATCATCGCCTTTGTCATGCGCCAGATAACCCCATAGCAACAAAATAGTGGGCGATATTTAATCAGTGAACACTCCCTTTCAAGCTCGTGTCCAACAAATCAGTTTGCGCGCACTCGGCACGCAAGCAACTCGTTGTGGTGAAGTCTGTGAAGAGTGTTACTAGGTAAGCGTCTCGCACAAAGCGCTAGTTCTTTGCCATCCCCGAAACTTCAACGAATGCGGAAAGAACTGTACGGTGAAGAATACCGTCTTTTTGCACGTCTGCTGTTGTTGGCGTACACGAGCTTCTTGAACAGGCGCACACAATCAACTGGTGTTCTCCTCTCCCCGTCTCTGCATGATCGCAAACAGGAAAAAATAAAAGGGACTAAAAAACAACTTTAATAAGAGGATGTAATTTGCCCGCACTTTCAAAACCGCCAGCAGTATAGAGAAGATTAAACTGGTGTTTCAGCCACTACACTCTGTTTCATACTTAGCGTGCAACGCTGTTAAAGCTACTGGCGCGAGCATGGTGCTTGATCTCGTTGATCATTTGCACGCGTTCTCGCGCAAACAAAACCATAGATGAAGCCACGCGCTCGCGCCAGTAGCTTTGACAGCGTTGCACGCTAAGTATGAAACAGAGTATAGATGGCACTGCGTTTCTGAAAAAAACAATCCTAAAACATGTTTTTTTTTTCAATTGACGTTTTAAAATTGTTTTCGACTCAATATCTGTCTCCCGACGTAAATGCCGCGCAATTGCTTTTCCTCTTCTTTTTTCTTTTCTTTTTATTTTTTTTTTTGAGGGGGAGAAAGTAAAAAAAAGGCGAAAGTTTTTTTTTTTTTTCTTTTTTGAAACTGCGCGTTTTCCACTAGCTGCTGCGTGCAGTTCTGCAGCGCTTATCACTCGGGTGCAAAATGCCGAGTCACTGAGCTGTGGACACACGTGCGGCGTCTGGTATATTCCTCAGAAGACAGCCAGTGCGCATGCTCAGAACCCGCTTCCCCACAGCCCAGCATGCACAAAGATGGCGGCACAGAGAAGGCCATTATGGAAATGCTCAACAGCGAGTGTGTTTTTATGCGAACGGATATTAAGAAATACCATACGGAGAATGTAATTTTGAGAAAGCGACACTAAACTTGCCGACGAGAGAAGCTCTTGATTGCAGCTCGTTATTTCAGAAAAACACAACAACACAAAAAAAATGTTGTATTTTCTTACACTTTTCGAGTCGCGTTAATGACTTCGGCAAGAACCTCGTCCAACCGCACAGTACAGACACCCTGTGGGCACGGCATGAGTATTGAGACTACGAGTGGCGAACGATATCGACGCGCCCGAGTTAGCAAGATCTCCGAAATGCCACAACGTTCCCCCGGCAACTCCGTCGCGATGCGTTAAAGGGGTGAGACGCCGAGAAGACTGACGTTAGATCGTCGTTTCGCAATCGTCGATCCCATTTCACGCCTGTCATCTCCTTCGTATGCGCTGCGGAGCTGAAACAATCGATACACGTGTTTCTCTCCAGGCTTTTATTCCTCTATTCTGAAAGTGTGTGCAGGCGTGCGACAGAGTTATGAACAGATCTCGACTCCGCTTCGGAAACGATGAATCCGATTGTTAGAGCGGATCGTGCTCAATTGTCTCTCCGCTCCCGTTTTTGTTTCGTCGAACGAAATGCGTGCGGCGTTTCGATTGCGAAAATGCTAGCGCCGAATCCCATTGAAGAGTTACATTCTTAAAAACAGCGGAAAAAAAAAAGAAAAAAAATCTTGCTGGAGCCAAGCTCGTAAACAAAAAACTCATAGGAAAAAAAATGTTACGCAAGATGTTTTATAACGTCGAAGACTGTTGAGCGCAAACTATTACCTCTTCGCAGAACAATCTCGCAGAAATTGAAATCACGTAACTCGAGGTCACATAGCTCTTGTGGTCACGTGACGTCAGTTTCCTCGCTAAATTTAGAGGGAAAACTAACGTGACGCCACTTCGTGACGGTTCTCTCTTGGAATTCGGCTGATAATCAAACACATTTTCTGACGAAAAAACAAACAAAAAAACTATGACTTTTTATTCTCTGATTACTGCCAAGGAAGATGTAATGCAAATAGCAATTGGGATCCTTAGCTGCTTTGCATCTCTTCAGACATCCCACGCAGAGCGGCGCCATTTTCGCTCCCAATCTTCTCAACTTGAATTGGCGTAAACTAATAAACCAATTCAAGTTTTCCCTTTCAATTTACCGCTCCAATACAATTGGTGTGTGGACAACGTTGAGAATTTCCCACTAGACTTACAGAAAAAACGGTTCCCGCTAAATGCAGTGGTGAAATTAAACTAACGTATACAATTTACGCCAATTTGGGTTTTCGCTAAATTTAGCCCTCGAGTTGCGACGGAGGGACACGCAAGATTTGAAATTTTGGTGGCCCTAAACGCTACCACGTTTAAGAAAGGTTGACCCGGAGAAAATCCCCACCGTAAAAAAGTGACAAGAGAAAAATTCGCGAGAGAGAAACTAACAAAGAGAGAACTAACAGTTCCAAAATAAAAAAAACTCTTTTTGGAATTACGTAGGGAGGCGAAACGCTTTCCTGCGAGCGTTTTTTTATTTTTTCTTGAGCGGACTTCGACATCATAAGCTCTCAAAGACATATCGTGACACCTCGATTCAGATACACGCTGTATACGTCTTCGACTCCCGAAAGCAGGACACAAAATACTCGGACATGTGCACCATCAGGCTCAGTTTGATTTCATTGTGTGTTTGTTTGTGTGTGTGCGAGACTGTGGGTGAGTGAGAGAGAGAAAGAGAGAGAAAGAGGCTGTGAGTCTGTGTGTGTGAGAGAAGGAGAAACTGTGTTGTATGAGAGAGACTCTGCATATGTGAGAGAGACTGTGAGTGTGTGTAATATCCTGTTTACACGGGCACATTCAACTACAGGTTACGCTAAGCCACAGTTAGCGCATAATACTTGCGGACACCATTCTGCGGCTATGCGGTCTGGGCGAACGTGCGCTTGAGCATCTTGAGCACCCATCCAAGCAGTGCACGCGCTTTCTTCATTACTTCCGAAATAGCTGTCCTATAGAGTATAGTGCGGTAACTGTGGTGCCACGTAACAGCAGCAGTTAAAGCTGAGTTAACCGCGGTTAAGGCTGCCCGTGTTACAAAGGTACACGAGAGAGAGAGAGACTGTGGACCTCTGTGTGAGTGTGCGAGAGAGAGACTGTGCATGGGCGTCTGCAGAACTTCTTTCAGAGGGGGGGAACCCTATTTTTCTGAGGAGGGGGGGGGGGGCGGGGAGTTTGCAATTTTGTTTAGACCGAAGCAACCGCGAGTGACCAAATGGGCACTATAACCCTTTTTCCCAAGGGCGCCGCCATCTTGAAATATTGTCCCTTCCAGTATGGGCGAAAACATTGTTTTGCTGTCACCACGCCAATAGAATACAGTTATAGGATATAAGCGTTACCGTCACGCATTCTCGTATTGTTTCCCCTCTATTTTTTTACTATTCGCAGGTTGAAATGTTTTATTATTTTTTCGTCGCCTATACCGGATATGCCTTTCAGGTGGCTGGGGTCGAGAGTAAGCGAAAAATGTCGATAATGTTTCAGTATAATCGGAGTCCTTTTCCCCTTTCTGCTTTTATCGACGAGAATGAGAGTAACGCAGACCGCCAACGTTGACGGTGTTGGTTTGACGAACAAGATGGCTTCCAGCTTCCGCCGTGCTTTGTTACACACGCCATCGAGCTTGTCGTTCACATTTTATAATCTTAGTCACGCCGTCACTAAAGCGCTGGATGAATGGGAAATTTATAAACAATAAGTACCGACAAGCTGGTGCATGCTGGGACGCACTTAAACAAAAACGGCGGAGTGTCGCCGCCGACCTAGCCTGTCGCGACGGTGCGGCGCCGCGATCTACTGCCGACCAATGGGAGCGTTCTCGCAAACGGCGGCGCGTCAGCGGCAGTCACAGCAGACTAATAGAGCGTCGCGTCTGGATGTGGGAATACGCCATGGGCCGAAAACGGCGACGCGTCGCCGGCATCAGTGCCCGCGGCGCGATCAAACGACGGTGGTACTTGGATAAGTCGGGACATCCATGCAGCGCTTTAGCCGTGACGAGTAGGGAACCATAAAGCCTCGGTCACACGTCCCATACATCATAAGGAAAACACGGTAATCGCTACAGATAGGATGACAGAAGTACCTGCGGACACGGCTCAAACCAACGTTATTAGAACAACTCAGTTCTGGAACTTCGCTCAGGAGGGGGTCCCTTTGCGTGGCGCCTGTTAGAGGGCGCGCGCTCCGCAATAATACTCGCTATCATCATCATTGACGGCGCGGTTCTGGCCTTTCTACAGGTAACAGCCGCAGAAATTGTTTCTGCTGCTGTTGGTAGTCACATTCTTACTTTTTACTGGCGAAAGGGCAAAACTAACCCAAAACCATGCTGAACCTCGAGAGGAGTCGGGACTCAAAAGCAGCTGCGGAGCAGTAGCAGACGAAAACGCGTGGATTAATGCGCCGCCAGCGCCACCTAGCTGCAAAAAAGCGGACACGGTTTCGGACCCCTCCAATGTACAGCGTCTATGGGAAGTTCCATAACTGAGTTGATCTAGTAACGGTGGCTCAAACGTTCTCAAAGCAGGCTTGTTTCATACACATATGTTTGCTTAGCACGTGTCTGCACACAAATGTTATATGACCAATGTGACACGGGACCGTCCCACACAAAAGAAACACGGCTCATGTAAGTGTCTGCAGATTGTATTTTGAATTATGTATTATCAGTGTCACATCGGCCTAAAGTCAAATCCCGTCGTCAATACCCCCGGTATGGGGATTGAGGGAGGGGGGGGGGGATGCAGGCTTGCAGCCTTTTTTGGACGCCCATGTATGTGTGTGAGGGGATATGAGTGAGCGTGTGTGTGTGTGAGAGACCGTGAGTGTGCGTGAGAAGCCGTGAGCGAGTACGTGTGTGTTTGTGCGTGTGAGATTGTGTGCGTGAGAAACTGTGAGTGTTTGTATGTCTGTGCGCGTGAAGTAGAGGCCATTAACCAGTATATATAAATGGAAGCTGCCCCGAGGGTTTTGAAATATGCCTTCCAACACACGCACACACAAACGTGCTCGCGCACGCACACACGCACGCGCGTACATACACATGCGCACGCACGTACCGCACGCACACACACAAAATAGCATTCACGTCGATCCTCACGAACCCAGCCAAATTGAAGAGCATAATAGACTGACATCCGACGAATATCAGACCTCAGGAAATTTCGTGGGAATCGCGTTGTGCGCCATGCGAGAAATAAAAGAAATGGTATAGAGGTAAATTTTTAAGGTACAGAGCATAATACTCTCGTTATGCGCTATCGGAACTTTATTTTTCTTTTGGAGAGGGCTTATTTAGAAACGAAAGAAGGGAGAAAGAAATGCGGTATGATAGACGTTATTGGGCCAAGCTCAATTAATTTTACTACTATCACTTTTTCTTCATCAATACCTTGGAGGACAATACAGGTCCCCTCCCCACCCCCCCCCCCACACACACACACGTTTTTCTTCTTCTTTCACTTCACGTCATTGTTTTGATATTTTTTCTTCTCAGACAAATGAATACAACTAAAAAGCATCCAGCAAGAAATCTATATTCTATAGATACAAGCATATATATGTTAATCTTGTAAAGTCGAGTTTCCGTCAGTTCAATTGCACATTGAAAGCTTACGGAGATCGCGACAACTTCACAATTAAAAGATTTCTTGAAGGATACGGTGAACGCGTAGCATTCAGTGTACCATTCATTTCCCATACTGTTATACATGTTATCTCCCTTTGCAAAGGTCTATGAAATTGTTTTATTTGAGCACATTTCAAACTTTTTAAGCATAAGATAAGCCCTTCACAACACGGCTTCATGCGTGGTAGGTCTGTTGAGACAAATCTGGTGTCTTTTTTAAATTTTGTATCGCCTACTGTGTGTCAACGTGGACAGGTAGACGTTGTGTATTTCGATCTCTCTAAGGCTTTTGACCTAGTAGACCATTCGCTCCTTGCACACAAATCCAGAATCCTACGGCGTGAGTACCTCCCTTGTACCCTGTTTCTAGATTATTTGTCTAATAGACACAATTTTGTTCGTGTTCTTGGACATCATTCTCGGCCTTATGTTTCTTCTTTCGGGTGTGCCGCAAGGCTCTATACTTGGGCCGATCTTTTTCAATGTTTTTATTAATGATTTGAGCTCAATTGTTCACAATTCGGTCGTTTTGCAATATGCAGATGATGTCAAGTTGTTTAGGCAGATCATATCCTTGGAAGACTGCGAAAAACTTATGGAGGATGTTAGGCGTGTGTGCGATTGGTGTCGTCAGTGAACATGCTAACGCTCAATCCTTCTAAAACCGTTATTATGTCTTTGTCTAGAAAGGTAGAAAAAATGAACTTTGTTACCAGATAGGCAATGATCCTCTGCGAAGAGTCGAGTGCACGCGTGATCTTGGTGCATACATAGACTCTTCTGTTATACTTTACTGTACATGTTAACAACCTTATAAATGGCCTCTTTGCGTAAGCTGGGAGTAATTTCTAGGATCACGCGTGAGTTCTCCACATCAGCCTGTATTCTACGGTTATATTTCTCGTTAATCCGGACCAAGTTGGAGTTTTCTCCGTTGTCCGGTATTGTATTAGTTTGACAAGCCAAGAGATGATTGAAATGTTCAAAAGCGTTTTTTTTCGAATTGTTTACGATCGTTACATTGGTCGTACTGTTTTTTATTCTTATGCGAGACTCTTGGAACGATGTAAATGCCCTACTTTGAGTTCCAGACGGCGTGAGCGCGATCTTGTTTTCCTGTATAAATGTATTCATGGATTAATTGATTGCCCAGATCTCACCTCTGCTATTAATATTCACGTTCCGAGTCGAGTTTTGCGTGTTTCTCCAACTTTCCATGTTAATCGCATCATCCTAACGAGTCCCATGACCCGTATTCAACACTACTACAATACCTCAAGGCTGCAAATATCGATGTTTTTAACCCAAATTTCGTAGCTTTTAAGACTTTTGTAACTAACTCTGTGAACATTTTGTTGTGCATCATTACTAAGGCGTCAAGCTGTTCATGAGCACAGAAAATAAACAAATGAATGAAAATGAATGAATGAATACTCCGTAACAGAATAATAATAATTAAAAAATAATATTTATCATGTGCGCACATTTACAGCAGATTACTAAAATAATGCTGACTCCGAACGGACGCTTTGACATCTCAAAGGAACAAAAATACAAAACCAAAATGATCGATTACTTTCCCCTCTTGCATATGGACTGTGGTGACAGTCAAGCAGTGGCCTATCCAAGGGGGGGGGCGACGGGGGCGGAGGCCGCCCCCCCCCCCCAAGCCAAGTCGACCCCCCCGTTCCCCTTCTCGGAGTGCAATTTGACATGGGTGGACCCCCTGTGCACACGAAAGAATGGGAGAATAGCATCCTTACAAATTTTCCGCCCCCCCCCCCCCCAGAAAAAACAAAACAAAAAAAACAAAACAAAAAAAACGGAGTGCTGGATTTGCCCCTGCAGTGAAGACGCGGCTGCATCCGTGTTTAAATTTAGCGGACTTGGCGCGCCCGTAGTTTTAACAGCAAGATTGTGACGTCAAGTGAATGATGCGATGTTACATCAGAGACACCAAGGCGTCAGGGTAACGACACTGTGATTCTCCGCTACATTTAATGGAAAAATTCTCCCGCCAAATTTAGCAACCTAGTTTTCCCGCTAAATCCCGAAGAAATGTTCCCGCTAAATTTAGTGGAAGTATTTCTAAACTCTAAGATTGTGATGTCATGAGACACTGCTACGTCCCGGTGTAACGGCATTGTGATCCCCCGCTAAATTTAGTGGAGAAATTTCACCGCCAATTGTAGCAACTAATCTTTCCCGCTACATATGATGAAGAAGTGTTCCCGCGAAATATTCCCTCAAAGATTCTCACGTCATGTGACACTTTGACGTCACGGTGTAACGAGACAGTGATTCCCCTCTAAGTATAGCGAATACATGTTCCCGTAAAATATTGCGAATAATATGTTTTTCCACTGCGTTAACACTTTACGACCTGCGTGCACACACGGGTTCCGCTGCGAAATCTTGCCGATAACCGCTGGATGGATGGATGGATGGATGTTAATGGCTATACCCTTTGTACCGGGCGGTAGCTTGCGCCACCTAGCCTAAGTCTAAAAAGACAAAAACGTGATTTCTCCCACCCTTTTAAGACCAATTTTCCTCCCCCTAACTATCACCAGGCAGTGTGGGGTACCACCAGGATGACCTTCGGGGATCGGGCAAAAAACTAAAAACATCACCCCCTGCTCTCTTCCCCCGGCGAGGGAGTCGCCAATTTTCCTCTGGCAAACCTTTTCGGCGTTACGCAGCACCGGACCCACTGGAGACAGGGTTGAGACTTTGGGCCGGAGCCACGCGTGAGGGAGTCCCAATTTTCCTCTGTCCCGCCTGTTCCCAGCTGTGCTAGTTAGTTGTCCAACATTCAATTTTTAACATTCAATTTTCCCTAGATAATTTCCACCAATCTTCTAATCGTCTCTTTGTCACTGTAATCCTTTCTTCACCGTCCTTCCATCGTCGCCAGTGAAACCCAGGGCCCCAGCCAAATCCGTTACCCCTTCAGGAGGGCAGGACGAAGCCCCATGCACTTCAAAACCAAGTGCTCTACTGTCTCGCTATCATTATGGCAGGCGGCACATAATGTGTCTGTCTCCTGAAATTTAGCCCTATACGTCCTCGTCCTCAAAACTCCCGTTCTTGCCTCGAACAGCAAAGCACTTCCCAGTGAATTGTCAAAAAGATTTTTCTTTCTTATGTCCTGCTTTCGGACCTGTACACTGTCAAAGCTGATATTCTCCTGCATTCTCCCCTCCCACATTTTCCTCTCTGCCTCTTTCACCCTTTTCACTGTAGTCTGTTCAGCCCCATCACCAGTGTGTAGATATTTAAATGTAAGCTTTCGGGTTCGGTTTGATCCATCTTGTGTTTAAACTTTTCATGTATAAATACTTGAATACCTTCCAGTGCCCACCGCGTATCATCCATTTCGGTCAACCTTTGTTCGAATTTCAACTTACTAATTGCCTCCTGCTCTCAAAAGACGACCATCCCATGTCCCCCTGTACTCCCTCATTTGGTGTTTTTCCATGTGCTCCCAGCGCCAATCTGCCTACGCTTCTCTGTCGAATTTCTAACCCTGATTGAACCTCAGATTTCATGCACAGTACTGCATTGCCAAAAGACAGTCCTGGTACCATCACTCCTTTCCATATACCTCTGACCACTTCATATCTGTTATAGTTCCATAGTGCCTTGAGTTTCATAATAGATGAATTTCTTTTTCCTTTTCTAATTATATTCTCCTCGTGTTCCTCTAGATATTTCCTTCCCTCGTTGAGCCAGACTCCTAGATATTTGTATTTTTCTACGTGTTCTATCACTGTGTCCTGTATCTCCAGGGGTTCTCCCTTCTCATCGTTGAAAACTATTACACCCGACTTGTCCCTACTGAATTTTAGTCCTAAACTGTCTCCTTCCCTGCTGCAAATCCTAATCAGTTCCTGTAGTGTCTCACGACTTTTTGATACGAGTACAATGTCGTCTGCATACATTAACCCTGGCAATACTTGATTTACTTTATGTCCTTCTTCCATGTAATTCAAGTCCAAAACCTGGTTGGACTGCTCTAATCTTTTTTCCATCTCACTGAGGTATATCATAAAGAGCAGGGAGACAATGGGCAACCCTGTCTAAGTCCTCTTTTATTGCTGCTGGTCTTGTAGTTTCGGCTTCCATTTTATAACCACCCTATTCTGATGTAAAAGAAAAACAATGTTAGCCGGTGCGCTTAGTTAATCGATACCTACTTGGCTTTCTTATGTAGTCCGTGACTTCACAACCGTTAATATCCACGTGTCGTGTTCTAACAATCATCGAATGACTTCACTTTGAAGCATTTACGCGTTGGACGCGTGCGTTGCCATCGGTCCAACAAGAAAACAAGGGCGCCCCTCGTCTCCCGATAATAGGAAAAAAAAAACTAAGATGAACACAAAATTATCCCTGAGATAACGGCACTGGGATGCTCCGTTATCGCTCTCGTAATTATACGATGGGGGAAGGGGCGACCGGGCGAATCCGCCGTCGCCGTCGTTGCAATATTAACAACGGAATGTTTAAGAGCTTTCGCGTGTTACCGCCCCTTCCTTGGAGAACCCCACGTTGGGCGCCACTCTGGGGGGTGCCTTAGATATTCTTTCATATTTTAAACACGGGTCTTTTTCTTGTTCGTTGTGTGGTTTAGTTTTGGTGCGCACGTGTGTGCATGTGTGTGTGTGTGTGTGTCTGCGTGTGCGTGAGCGTGCGCTCGTGTGTTTGTGCGTTTATGTGTTGGCGTGTGCGTTTGTCTCTACATGTGGGCATCTGTATGTTTGTGTGTGGATGTGTGTTTGTGCCTACATTTATGTGTTTGTGTCTGCGGGTGTTTATGTGCGTGTGTGTGCGTCTACGCGCGTGTGGTGCCCGCATGTGTGTATATGTGGGTCCGCATGTGCGTGCTTGTGTCCGCGTGTGCGTATGTGTGTTCGTGTTCGCGTGTGTTTATCTGTGTGCGCGTGCGTGTGGGTATGTGTGCGTTTACGTGTTTTTACTTGTGTCCGCTTGTCTCTGTGTGTGTGTTTGTGTTTGTGTCCGCGCGCGCGCGCGTGTGTGTATGTACGTATTTTGGGCGTTTGTGTGTGCGCGTGCGGACTGAACACGACTGTATTATTGAACGATGTGGCTCGTGCGCCGGTTAATGACGTCCATTTTTGATGGTTCCCTCGATCGCGATAAGCTACGAAAGGTTCCGCCCTATTCATTTGGACGACCGGTTGATGAACAGGGTTTTTTGCCTGCCGGCTTCGATTGGACGTTCCGATAAGCGGAGCCGTCCAATAGGAAGCCTGAAAAACATCGAGCTGTTTATTCGCCCAATGCAAGGATACTGTCAATTGGTCTTTGCACTTTGCGCTGTTGCCTAGTCGCTTTTATTAGGGGTGAACCGTAAAGCGGAGGGGTAGCGTTTGGTATTTTATGGACACGGAATGTTACTCAGCAAATAGCTAGTCATCCACTAGTTTTAGATAAACAATGACCCTTTAGTGCGGTGCACTTAAGCTCATACCAGTCCAACTTCTGTGCAGAAGTAGAAGCAATAACGGATTTTCTTAGGATTGTCGGGTTATTTATTTTCCATCCCAGCACTCGTTTTTGTTTGTCGTAGCCTTTCAATGTTCATACCTTTTCGTCGGGACTATACTTGAGTTCGTCCTAAGAATCACGTGTAAAACAAGTACAGAGCTTTCCTCATTTACGCCTTTGCGTGGTGAATTAATTCACTTGTATGTGCATTCAAAATATTTTGTTATTTCCTAAAAAAACTAGCACAGACGAATTTACAAGTAAACCAACTGAAACTCTCGCAGGCATAGTTACAAATGCCATTACTCAAACTCTTACAGACAAGCTTACAAATACACTGACTCAAATCCTCGAAGACAAGCTTTCAAATGCATTACCCAAAGCCGCACAAATAAACCTAAAAATACAACTCTTACTCTCCCAGGCACACTTACAAATATACAGCCACTCAACCTCGCACATACAAAGTTATAAATACGCAAGCTAACATGCGCACGTACAAACTTTCAAATACAGAAACTAAAAAGCGCACAAGTTTACACGAACAAACTCAAAGACGCAAAGGTACAAAATCGTGCACGCGCGCGCATAACACACAAACATACAAAATCGTGCAGGCATGCCCATATCCGTACAGTGGAACAGACGTGCAAATCCGGTGGCCAAATTGGTATGACAATTATCTTTTCTTCAATTGTCGTCTGGCGTTGGACATGCAAACTCTATCAAAAAGCAAATGAACAGACGCAGAGGAAAGAAAATCATTAGACTTCGCAGCCCCAGGCTACATTCAACGTGCACAGACCGTACAAATTGTTTAACATCAAACAGGGAGCGCTCGAAGCATCGCAATTAGAGTTGCACTTAAAAGAAAAAAACAAAACAAAGGAGTCCCTTTTTGTATTTTTTATAATCGGGTTTCAATTTGGGGAAGCAAGAACCAATTGGGGAAAAAGCAGGTTCAATCGCGTGAGTCAAACAACCATATAAGACAGATAAATTGAGAGAGTGAGAGAGAGAGAGAGAGAAGAAGGTAGAAGCAAGAGAGAGTCGAAATAGGGAACTACGGATAAGATATTTAGGGAGACAATGTGGCGAGAGGGAAAAGGTTGGTAGTGATTACATTTAAAGGAAAGCAGGTTGTGGGTTCGCATGCCAAGCATGCCAAAAAAAAGGCATCTGGAGAATAGTGAGCAAGAAAAAGAGGTAAGACGAACGTGGGAATGAACCTAAGGAACGAAAGTTAGGGAAGACATCACAGGAGAAGGTAAAAATAAAGTGAAAGCGAGCGAACATTTGAGGCAATGTGGAAATAGGAATCTAGGGATCAGAAATCCAGGGAGAAAAGGGTGACCAGGAAGAGAGAGGGGACCTGATTACATACAAAAATTGGTGGTTCGTTGGCATCCTAAACAAACAAATTGCATTAAAGAAAGGCAGGGTTGAGAAAAGGGTAAGGAAGAGGCAGAAAGAAAACCAGGGACTGAAAGTTGGGTAAGCCAAAGAAGGGTGGACGTCACAGAGAGAAAATAAAGGGAAAAGAAAAAAATTCGGAAACATATAAGGCAAAGCGGAAACAAAAATCTCGAAATCAAAAATGCAGGGCAAAAAGGTAGAGAGAAAGAAAAACTTTGATTACAAAAAATAGAAACGAAAGTCGGGTGGTTGGCATTCCAAACCAACGATTGCATCTTAGAAATGTAGGGTAGAAAAGGAGGACGCGGAAAGAGAAACTAGGGATCAAACGTTAGGGAAGACGAGGGAAGGGTGAACTGCACAGAGAAAAATACAAATATAATAAGAGGGAAAGAAAGAGAGAGAGAAAAAAGCAAGAGCAAATGGAGAATCCCCTCCAAAAATTGGGAAGCGGATTCCTTCCCAAATTACCTGGCATCGTAATTACGATTTTTAATTAGGAAAAATGAACGCTCCTGCCGGGACCACCTCTTTTTCCCTGTCCTATCCCTCTCTCTTTTTCTTTCCATCTATATATCTCTTCGCCTGTGCTGTCTAACCCTCGCAGAGAAATGAAAAATTGAGACAGTATAATAACCAATGCTTCAACGAAAACAAGTGGGGAGGACGCGCAAATGGTATTGGGACTGAAGTGCGTTACCGTACAAACTAAGCGCAAACAGCAACAGGGGAAAAAGAAGAGCGTCTGGCGCTTCCCAGTGGGAAAATGAACTCCCTAAAAGGGGCCGTGGGGATAATCTCGACTTAGAATGGCGAGTTAGCTTGTGCTCGCCGGAAGCGACACGGGGCGCGAGTCACTCTCGATCACATAATTTTCCTCATTCATACGTTGTTTTTTTGTTTTTTTCCCTTTTTGTGTGTGCTTTGCAAATAACATGGAAATGTTATACATAAAACTGCCGAAAATTCCTAGTGAAGGAGAAAGAGGTAAAAATAAAGTAATGGATATAAAAAAGAGAGAAATAAGCTTGTCTCTAGGGCGAGTATTTTCTTTTTTTGGTTATAGCAAGCTTTGCAGTTGTACCATTTTCGTTCAGAAATGTTTTTTTTTATCTCTTTTTCTCTCCCCAAATTTGAATTTGTACGATTTACCCTTTCGTTGAAGGTAGACTTAAAACAAGAACCTCAGGAAGACAAGATCTTCTTCAACACGCTTCCTCCAAGTCAGCAATTCTTGACGAACGTCACCTAATATATGGCTGGGTAATTGATCGATTATTCTACTTAATCAATTAATGCTTTAATCTCGATCAAGTAAACTTTTGACGAACAAAAAAAAGTAAATATTACATGCTTTCACCACGCAGACGTGGACAAGTACAACCGTGAAGAACAAACTTTCGGTGAAATTTTAACCCAAAGTAAACTTTGGGGCGAGATTTGTAACGTTTAGCGCACCAGAGACTATTGTGAACAATCATCGCTCTCGCCGGAGAGTATCAACGAACCTCTTTGCCTCACGCAGCTGAAGTAATAATCTGTGAGTGTGCCTTTGAACTGTTCCCACACATGAGAAATGTTCCAATCAAGCCATGAAGGACGCGTAAAAAATTATTCGCGATATTTGCTTTTTTAGTCAAGCACAGCGAGAAAATGCACACTCTTTTCCCCATAAAATGCATTACCGAAAGTCGATTTCAGGCTGGCTGCCATCGGCTTCAATTCGAAACCGCACACTAGCACCGCAGGACCCTTAGCGTGCATTATTATAACTATGTTCTCTGACAAGCTGAGAACAACAGGGAGGAGCTTCCCTTGTTCCAGCGCGAGTCTCCATTCGAAAAAGTTTCGATGTCTCGCACTCATCGAGCGCGCGCGCACGCGCTGAAGGCCGTGCGTTCGAAAGACACGCCATGCCGTTTCCACTCTCCCAGTGACTATATAAGAAGTATTCACTGGGCGCCATATTTGTGGGTGCTGTCTAGAGCGCATGCTCAGAACGAGCCCACATTAATAGGCTGCTAAGACCGGCTATCTTGAGGGTGCCAAATGCACGTTACAAAAGAACTGTGTACGCTCGCCATCAGCACGCGCTCAGCAGTCGCGCACACAGCTATGGCCGCCAGTGAATACTCCCTATAGTGACTTCATCGAGCCTATTCTACAAGTATCATCGTAAAGAAAGGAAACAACATTAAAAATGCTTGAAAGCGAGCAACTACCGTGACTCGTCTCGTCCTGAGTGGTGCTACGCAGAGAAGCGATAATATACCCGCTATGAACCGCTTTTGTGAATTTAGCGACTGCACCGAATGATTATTACTTGTACCGATATTTTCTTTTTATTGTTTTTTTTGTACTAAGGGATAGAGTCTAGTGACGTGGAAACACTGTTTACCATTTAAAAGACTTCCAAATAACGAATAGCATGCTAGGAACCTTAATAAATGCGGAGGTGGTCACGGGCTAAATGAATTCCTTCCATATGAAGGGTATATAAGGCGTTCAAGAGCTCAGGTCAACGGTTGCACTGGCTAAATTTCTCATCTACGGCTAAGAGAAGTCACCGCTTGGGGCGTACTAACGTCAGGACTGTCAAACATACATAGTAACACAATTTAAAGAAGAGGTTGATTGAAGTTTTGTGAGTGCTTTATGTTGTTTGTGTTCGTTTCCATCACGTTATTTGTAAAGAAATTATAACACAAATTCCCACCAAGTTTCAGAAACTTTCTTTTTTACGCAATTGCAAATTACTTTGAAATTCAGTTGAAACACAGTTCGCGAAATTCTGTTGTACTTAGACTGCTAAAAATTTAATTAAAACGCAGTGACTAATATTCTGTGACAACTCAACAGGAACTCATGGCAAAAAAAAAAAAGGTTTCTCAACATTGAGTAAATTATTTGCAAGTACAATTGAAACTAATTTCATTATTCCGTAAGTGCAGCTACACATCGATGTTTATTCATTTTTTTTATTTCAATACTGTCAGGGCCCCGGGGCATTACAAAGGGGTGTATATACAATATTGGTTCAGTAAGAAATTCAAACAAACAAGGCAACTTGGTTATAAAAGTTAGTCCGGCATAATCTTACCAAATGTGAGTAGTTATAGTGCTTTTCTAAATAAAACATTCGATGGAATACCTACTAATGACGTGGGAAGGAGGTTCAATTCATATGATTCATCATAATCAAAATTGATGAGAAATCTCCTGAATGTTATAAAGAGGTTAATTTATAATAAAAGTTGTATATAGAACATATTCACCAAGGGCAAAAAAAAAAGGTTTAATTTTAGCTTTTTATATTATGTGTAAAAATGAACGAATGAACCAATTAAATTGTGGCGATTTATAGGGTTAAATTTTTTAATCGACGCCCAGCACTACTTATCGTTAACAAAAAATCATCGAAATTATAAAACCATCGAAGCAATTTAAATTTCTACGTTATTTATGACATAATTTACTAGTATATAGATGACCCTTTATAATTCGGGTTGTGTGGATATTTATACAGCGTGTGGCTGGTCAGCCATTTTCAAAGTTGCGACGAGTCACTCGCTGTAGATGAGCAATTTAGCCAGTGCAGTACAACCACTAGCCTGGGGTTTTTATTCTTATATTTAGGTGCTCCAATGTGAAATATTATAATCATCAAGAAATGGATATTAGGCAGTTAACAATATATAAAGTTTGCGCAAAGGCGCCAGCGGAGTATCGGGTATTGTCATCTGAGTTATCGAAACGATCTACTAAATCTCCCTATTAATAGGGTCCTATTTTATATCCAGTTAAAACGCCATGTAGACGCAGAAATCCAATTTCTCTAGCACTGCAGTCGGCTTCACCTTCAAAGAACCCAAAAAGAGGTTCGAAATATCGAGAAGTACATCCTCTTTTTTTCTCATAATCTAGAGGATCAAACCTACGTCTCGTGTCTGCTTAAGATTTTCCACGTCGACTAGTTCGGTTCCTCTCAAACGTGTCACGATCCAAGCGGCTAAGCCAAAGCGGGAAACATTTACCCATCTCATTACATCCCCCGCTTGTCAAACGGTAGCCGTGCGAACTACAGCCTCTGCTGCCATATGCCGTGGCTCTACTGCGAACGACACAATCAAGACGCCATTGTGAAGAACACGCGCGCAACGGACCATAATACGACACATCATTGTTACCCTTGAGACCCGTCGCTGTACGATGGCGCGAGCTTCCTCCCCTGCCAAAATCAACATCGCGCGCCCCCTTTCGCTCCCCACTTCCCGAATCCTCGAAAAGGTTCCCGGTCTCAAAACCTGATTATCACGTGCGCTTCACAGCGAAGCACCGCGCCAGAGAGATAAAGACATACAAACACATTTGAAAACTCCATAGCCAAATATTTGTTCAGCTCCAAGCGGCGAAATAGACACACGCCTGCTACGCTCGGTGTGACATTCCCAAACCTTCCCTATTTTTGTTGTTATTATTCTTCTCCCTCTAATACTACCTTTCTGTAAAGCGCCGCGAAGCTCCGTTTAGTTCGGGGCTCACAACCTCGCACGCTTGCATTCGCATTAGACAAAGAAAACATCAACACTACAGTGCAAAAACGCGAGCTTCCCCAAACGGGAAAACTGAGTTGCCATCGTCTGCTTCCCGAATTCCTCCTTCCCGCTCTCGCCAGATCTCGAGCGCGATCTCGTTCGCGGAGGAGGAACAGCAGGGACGAGTTCCACGCCGAACGCCACACCATATTTGTTGGCTCCATCGTGACATAGAAGTACCCTAATGTACACACCCAAACTAAAGTACTAGAGGCGTCTCACTGAGGAGGAATTCGATTACGCACTCGGCTTTTCTGTCTCCCTTCTCATTTTCAACCTTCATCTCGCTCATTTATCTTTTTTTTTCCCTTTTAAGTCGAAACTGCCTATTGCCGTTGCTACAAGCCCGCCCTCTCTCGACCCAAACCGAAACCGTTAGGCACCAACTGTCACAAGCGGCGCTCAAGCTGTTTCCGGCAGACGACACAAGGTAGCGCTTCCTGCAATACAAAAACGCGAGCGCGCTGCAGCGGGCCCTCGGAAAAGGGAAGAGCGGAAGTACGCCCTCGTCCGCGTTGTTGATCCAGCAAATACGGTACTACCTATTTGTTTTGTTTGTTAAACTTTGTTTGATTGTTGCCATTTATTCGGGCACCAAAGCAATTTCAGCGGCGCGAAGCACCCACGTCGGTGCGCAGTCGGACATGTTTGCGACCCGTGATGACGTCTAGTGTACGTCTGTCCGTAACTGTTTCGTTCGCCCCGCCGCGCGTGCGTGTCGCACGCGTATGTGAGCGCGCGGCTCTTTCGGACGGGTACCACGTGACGTATACGTTGATGCGAGGCGCAACCTTTTAACCCAGAATGGATTGCACGCGGGCCTTCAAGCGCGTTGAGGTGCACAAGCGCTCCTCTTGGCGAGGTGTTCGCTCCGACGGTTTAATCTGTATGCGTCCAAGCGTGTTTGCGATGCACGCGTTTTAGGAGTCCACCACTTCGCTCAATGGCACCTATGAAACACAAGGCCCGCATCTCTTCTTCCCCTTTTACGTCATCGCGAGTGGATCCACGCAGTGATCGTCGCAACAAGAGCGACGCAAGCATCGACGAATACATCTGTCGCTTTGCGGCGTGTCCCGAAGAGCTTCGGCGTGTTTTGCCGCTTTGGGGCGCGTCGGGAACTCACCAACGATGACTTCGTCCGCAGGACTTGTCTTCTATGTGGCATACATGGCTTCGCTGCGTGCCTCTCCTCCTGGTAAACCCCTCCTCCTCCTCCTCCTCCTCCTCCCCGCGCGGCGCGGACCGACGCAACGTTGGAAAATGGGGATGCCCTTTCTAAACCCGGAAATTAAAGGCCTCATTTGAATTCGGCCGCGATTTCGCGGAAAAATTGTCGGCGTGACAGAGGGACATACTACAAAGGAGGACTTTTTGTGCGTGTGTGTGTGTGTTTGCGCGGGAGGCGTGCGTGTGTTAGCGGGGGTGAATTTGGAGAGAGCAGTTGTTACGCGGGCGCTCGAATTCCTAACCCTTTTTCTCTCTCTCTCTCGAGTAAGTTGGAGCGTGGGCTTGACAGAGTGGCCCACAATTCAAATGCCCACCAAACGGATCTCTTCCTAGAACCCTTCATGCTCATTCGCGCACTTTCTTGCCCACGTAGTGACTGATCACCACACGTTTTTGTTTGTCAACAACCGGGGGGCTCAGTATCTGGACACTCGGCGAAAAAATGGGGGAGGGATTCGACTGCCGTGATTGGCCGGCGCCAAGGTCAAGAGCAGCACCGGCCGATCACGGCCGCCGGATGCCTCGCCGACTGTTTCGCCAGGTGTCCGATAAGAGCTCCAGATCTGGTAGATTCGTACTCTGTCCACAAAAGTTCAGAACGTAAGGAGGTGCCTCCTTTATGGCCTTAGATGATCTCTTCGGAATAGTCCTATGATTTGTACATATACAACCTCTAGACTCCTAGACTACCCCCCCCCCCCCCCCCCCCGCCCCGCTCAAAAAGTAAAAGATTTAGGCATCCAAAAAAGGTTAATTTTGCGTAGCAGGGGGCTTTTTGCGAAGGTTTAGTCAAGGCTCAAGGCAGTAGCGAATTTACGGGTCAGACTGGGGGGGGGGGGGAAGGGGGGAATCTGCTGAATAAGGACGTTACGGCCGAAACGTTGAACCGGATCTGTTTTGATGACTCAATAATTGCTATGTTACCAAACACGCACAAATTTTGGCTCACGTGATCGAGACCGCGTGGAAAATATGCGACATCTGATTCTCTCCCCGCTCCGAGTTAGATAGAGTAAATTGTGAGAGAATTGACATAAAATGATTACGCAGTTTCAAGTTTCGGCACCAGGTGCTCTGAGGATTCGAAAGCCGCGGTAAATACGCAGCTGGGTTTTCATATATTCCTTTTTTTTTTTTGACGTGAATGTGTACGAGGTTTCCGTGACCTCAGCAAGAAGACGTAAGGGTACAATGCAGTCGTAGCACGCAGACCATACGTTCAACAATCTGCACTCCTCGGAGGTTTGAACAAGAAGGGCCGGAATTTGAATAAACTACCGTCCCGAGGACTCTCAAGACCTCCCCTAGATATTCCGTTTTTCCATCTTTCCTACTTTTTTCTTAATATTAAGATAATAATAAACTTTATTTTGTTTTTGTATTTCATAAGGCACGCCAGGCAAAACGCGGTTACAGTTGCAGCTTGCTGGGGCCTTGCCTTCCTCGCACTCTATGAAAAAAAAAAATAACAGAGCTATTTTAAACAAATATCAAACAGTTAAGTCAATAATTAAAGAATGAAAGTTATAGCGCTCTCAGCCAATTGCAAATATTAGGTTAGGTAGCATGCTCTTTGATTCCCTAGTGATATCCCAGTTTTCACTTTGGAGTTCATTTCCTAACTTCTATTCTTTGTACTAAATAAAAAAAAAAAACGACATAGTGATAAGTGGGGCGTAGATTCTCCGGTTTTTATTTACAAGAGAAATCGGAAAATGTCTTTCTTTGCTCGTTACCTTTTTTTTTCTATTCAAATATCGGTCTGTTTTGGTTACCTCTTTCAAACGGACGCTAAAAACGGTGATTATTGGTGAAAAAAAAAGTTAGCGCAAAAATATAAGAGTTTAAATCTAAGAGGAGGGCCTCAGATAAAAGCAGTCTTAGCTGTAGCAAAAGATTTCCAGAAATCGGTGTGTTCTTTTAATGATCTTTATATATCTATATAACAGTAGACGTTTATATATTTTTCGGCTTTAACCAATAACGTAACTTTGTTACAATCGGATTTATAGGTGGATTTTTTTCGTTAAACAAGAAAGTCTACAGCCTAGCCATAACCGAACCAGTTACAACACCCTCATTCGTACATACCGCTTAACCTAACCACGTTCCGGAACACCCAACATAAAACAAAACGAACCAACAAAAAGAACGCACAAGGAGCATTTCCGCCGCAGCACGCGTTCCTAATTACATTACAAACGTAAGTAATGGAGTGTATGGCCAACGAAAGGGCTGGCAATTGCTACCCTCTCCCTGAGGCACAGGTGGTTATCGTGAACTGCCGACGTCACTGGCGCTCATCAGCACTTGCCGCCGCCGCTCCGTCGCTGGATTCATTTAAGCGAGCCCAGGGTTCGCAACATCGAAACGGCTCCACTAGAGTGCCCATAGATTTGAGAGTGCCGGCTCTATACCGCTCCAACGAGGTCACGTGGTCTACGGGCCGAGCTTGTTGCCGCAATGAGAGCTGCGAGGAAGTGTTACGAAATCGTCAGTCGTCTGCAAGCGCATCTCCGCAACCCTTTCCCCTCGCCGCGCGACAGAGCAACGCATGCGCACTTGCGTCCTTTTTTTTTGTACACGTTCCTCCTAAACAGGAGCGGAAGCTCGTTCTTCGTTCCTTTTCTTGGAAGCGAAGTTACCGTCGAGACCGGCAATAACGAAGTTAACGGGAATCAGAAATCACTTCGATATATCCGCCATTTCGTTATAACCGACTTGGGTTATAACGAAGTGGAAAAGGAAATGGGAAATCGTGATCGCTTCGCTGTAGCCGCTATTTCGTTATAACCGACTTCGTTATAACCGGTTTCGACAGTACAAAGTTCCAGTGGTTCGAAATGAACGCATTCCTGTAACTTCTCTAAGATTGGAACGCGTCGTTACGCTTATAACGTTAACTTTGTGTAATTTAGTGAAATATAGTAGGGCTGGACGCGGCTCCACCAGTGGCACTCAATGCGATTCTACCCAATTGTCTCCACCCACTCCCCTCCTCTCCATTGACTCCCTCCACCCATTCACTCATTGACTCATTGACCCATCGAACTTCCCCCTCGGGTCGGCCTGTGTCCCCAGTGTGTGGGGAACGACGGGTGGCGGTCGGTCAAACGTCATTTTTCCAGCCAAATTGAGCGGGAAAACTGTATTGTGTGTGTGTGGGATCATGGGACATCGAGTGATGTGACTTCATTTTCCTCGCTAAACTTATCGGGGAAATTTACGGCCGGTCACGTGTCAATTTTTCCGTAAAATTTAGCAGATAGACTGAATTTATGTCTAGGTCACCTGACGTCAATTTTTCCGCTAAATTTAGCGGTAAAACTGAATTAGGGTATCGGTCACGTGACATGAAGTCGTTTGACGTCATTTTCCACCCTCTATTTAGCGGGGAAACTGAATTGGTGTTGAGGTCAAGTGACCCGTTGTCATTTGACGTCGTGACGTTCCCGCTAAATTTAGCGGGGAAACAGAATTGGCGTTCAGTGTGACGTGACGTCAATTTTCCCGCTAAATCTAGCGAAGAAACTGAATTTCCGTATAGCTCACGCGACCATGCAACATAAAGTCGATTTCTCCGATAACTTTAGCGGTACGTGAAACTGAATTTGCGTATAAATCACGTCACATGAAGCCCTGTGACGTCATTTTCCCCGCTAAATTTAGCGTGGAAATTCGCGGCTACGATTTTCAAGGCTTTACTTCATCTGAAAACCAAGCCTATAAACGCTTCACGTTAAAAAAAAAAGAAATAAGGAACGCCGTTTTTGTTTTGTTGTGCCCTGAACATTGTAACGAGTCCCGGTTCCATGTTCCACTGATGCAAGACAGAATGGAACGGTCACGTTCCTCCGTTCCCCCTAAAGGGAACGCGTCCCAGGAACGTCGTTCTTAGAACGCCGTTCCGTACAACACTGCATATATACGACCAAACGGTGCAGGGGGCGACCGCCTTTACTTTGCAAAACACTCACCACAATTTCAAATGCTCCGTCTGTTATATCTGGGCTCTTTGGGTTCCACGCGACCCCCTCGTAAAGCAGTTAACGGCACTTTAGGGAGAGTAGATTGGGGAGAGGGGGAGGGGGTGCCACCACATCGTTGCGAGGTAGACCTTCAGAGCGCTCTCGCAGGCTCCCAGAATTATTACAGTGCGCGCCACGTCGGTCTCTCCTTTTCCCCAAACCGCTGACTCATTAGGGCAGCGCGATCCCTAATAGGGATACGGAGAAACCGACGTCGTCGGCTGAGTGGAGGCTGCTGGCGGTTCGCTCGCGTGAATGGCCGAATATTAATGCTGCATTCGTGTGGGGCATCGTGTCTGTGTTGCTCTGACTCTGGCGATTTTGTTTAAGCTGCCCAAACTAAACACATTTTCGTAATGCCCAAGCTTTACTCTTCCCGGCAGGCTATTTATTATCTCTAAATAGGTAATAGATAGTAAAATATATATGCCACAACCAATATTCAATATTTCCCGCAGTGGGGTGATGTCATGTGTCGTAAAAGCTGCCAGTCGAGCAAGCGGTCTAAAAAAAACAATTCGCGCATATTTTTTTTTTTTTAGTGTGCCAGTGTGAATTGTTTTTGGCATTTATTTTACACTCATCAAACTTGTAATCCGTTGGGAATTAAGCTGTACTACCCCCATATTACAACATCTGACGTACCGCTTTCAGCGTTGCCTGAATAGAGCCTCATACTCTCAGACCAAACTTAAAAGTTTAATAATTTAGCAATAATTTTTGTTTTGTTTTGTGACTTGTAATTTGATTTACTAGTTTGGATGAGTGTATATATTAATTTTTCGAACACATTTTGAGATAAATCAGTTAGAATCAAAGTTTCGCCGGATTTTAGTATGAAGTAGAGTATATATATATATACTATGGGCACTTCCGAGAAAAGATAACTTTGTTTTTCGGCCAGGGTTTATACACTATGCATCGCAGAAGACTCAAAGTCCGTGAGAATGTTACGCTAGTGGTTGGGATAGAACTCTGAATTTTAAGAACATGACCACACCTAGATCAAAACGTAAAATAAGAAAGACGAAATCTCTCCATGGACTGACGTCCAGCCTATTATCGTCAGTGGATGAAATGACTCTGTGGGCACCTGTAGCGGCTATTTCAGTTAAACAGACTTGTCAGCAACAAAAAGAGAATTGTTTACTTTCTCGAGGACAAGTTTTTTTTCGTCTGGTTTTCCGCTTAAATAACGCTTACAGAAGCCCACAAAGTCACTTGTTGTTTTGACGATATTAGGCTTAAAAGGTGAAAGTCGACTCATAGAGAAGTTTCCTCTTCTCAAATATATATTGATCCAGGTAAAATCCTGTCCTCAAACTTTCGCTTTCTATCCCAATTGCTAGCGTCACATTGTCAAAGAGCTTGAGCTTTCTGCGATTTAATTAATTAATTAATTTATTTATTTGAAATACTGTGGACCTGTCGGTCTACACAGGAAGGGAAAAAAACAACACACAGAAAATAAGGAACTCAATCATGCACTCACCGTGTGAAGCGAGCGCAGGTAGGTTGCAGCTACCCACGCATGCTCAAAATATACATTTTCACATGCAAAACTTAACTAAACAATTCATTCAGCTGTGCTTCAAATAATTCAGGACTACGACAATTGACAATTTGCTCTGGCAGGGTGTCCCACTCAATAATAGTCCGACAAAAGAAAGAGTATTTAAAGACATCATTTCTGTACTGGTAAGGTGCAATTGCTTTAGTATTGCTCGTTCTTTTGGAGCGTGATGTTGAAGGTGAAATGTACACTGCAGGGTTAATCATTGTCAAGCCATTAGTCACAGCGTATAATTCCTTTAATCTACACACTTTCCTCCTTTTCTCTAAACAATCAAGCCGCACTTCACTTCTCATTGCCGTAACTGACTCGGTGCGCCTATACTCAGAAAAAACAAACCGAAGTGCCAGAATCTGTATCCGTTCAATTTGCGCAACCTGCTGCTTCCTGGTATGGGTCCCATACGCACCCTGCGTATGGGACCCATACGCGCGGGTGCGCAGGGTTAATTGATCTGGTTTGGTTTTTTCGTTTGTGCGAATTGCTTAATAAAGATTTTAGTTCTCGTAAAAGCGGCCCTGGCATGTGAATTGTGTATCCGTCATGACTGCAACCATGGTTTCGATACCGAGAAAATACCTACAAAGATAAGAATTTGCGAGCCATGTGGTTCTAAGCAATCTGGCGTTCGGCTCGCATCAAGTTGGTCTAGGTATGCCACCGTCATTTTGCTTCGAAAGGCAAGTCGCTTTCAAGCTTTGCAGTGCACCTGGCCTGCCGAAGTGAACATCCTTAGGTCGCGTTTTAATTGTGTGTCATGGCTCACCCACATTGCTCTCAAATGCCACGCGAGAGAAAAACAAAAGAAGAAAAACAATAGAAAAGCTGGAAGGACTGCATATTTATATTGTTGCTCTTTTTAGTCCTCTCAGTCGCTTTTTACCGCGCAACGACAGACGCTGACAAAAGCTTGTATTGGACCGCGGCTCGTGCACGATGAAACGCTAGAACGCCGATCTCATGGCCGCGTCCTGCGAGCGTTGCGAACGTTTTTTAGCGGGGCGGAATAGATGATGGAGGGAAAACGGACGCCGACGCGCAACTTTCATGTCCGCGTCTCAAGGGCATTGCAGACGACGATAGACGGTGGTGCAAGAGCAGACAATGCTAGAGGCTGCCGCGCGTCTGCTCGCACGATCAACAACAGGCAGTGTCAGACGCCAGACTAGACGCACCGGATGTCGCGAAAGGGCGACAATCGGCTCGTTAGTGTATTCGGCCGAGGAGCCAACCCAATCCAGTAATAATGGGAGGGGCGCTGATCTGTGGGCGGAGCTTAGAGTGGGCCGTGACTTCCGCCTAAATTGCGTCTAACGGAGTAAATGTTGTGGGAAACAATATTTTTTAATTACCAAAAAAACAAACGTGTTTTATATATTTATCAATATTATTATTATTAAAGTGGCGGTTTAACAGAGGGAGCCACTTGAACCATGGAGAACGAATTTGCGACTTAATAGCGGACACTTCTCGCGCGATTTGGTTGCTCACGCGCATGCGCGGTTTGTTGAGTGGCGAGGAGGATAGCAGACGGGAAGGCGGAGACGTTTACGGACGATCGGCGCTTTCGACTTCTCCACGGATAGAGGTCATACAATAATATAGAGGAAAGGTCCCATGCGTTGGCCGGCCGTCTGCTAACGGCGGGGCATACACGTGAACATGGTGGTTTCAGTTGGCGGTCCTGATATGGCCCATATCGCTAGCGACGCCTCAATATGCACAAAGACGCAGCAAAGCCTCACCTGTTAGGTCTGTGCCTTGTTGTTTTCTATAGCTTACTTTTCCGAACAACACCGAAATCGCGTATTGTATAAAAACTAAATAAAGTTTACAAGCGCTCGAGCGACTTCAGCTCGTCACTGCAAGCCGCGTACACGCCGAACCTTTCGTCATACTTCCTTTCTCCGCTCTTCTGTCTCTCTCTCTCTTTCTTGTTCTTTCTCTCAGGGACCACCGGTGCCATCGCCCAGAATTTGCAAAGTCCTGCTCCCGTATTTACCCCCCCCCCCCCCATCTCCCTGCCTCCTCATCACAGCCTACATTATAAACGCTGCCCATAAAACACGTGACCCCAAATCGAACAGCTGGAAGCACTCTGAAATCTGGGCACATATACTATTCCTCCCCAATCTTGAGGAGAGGAGGCCCGGCGTCGCTCCCGACTTCCCCATTTCTTTCCTCAATTTAAAAAGTGCCAAGAAGGAACAGACAACGCACCCGCGCGTCGCACGTGGTACAGGTATATAATTAGCGTAATCGATTCAAGCGCGCGCACACACACACACACACACACACACACACACCGACCCTTGAACCCCACGTTGAAGTGGCCTATACAAAAGCCCACTGAATTGGCTGCAGACAAGGTGACATGCTTGTTTCATAGGCGCATGTGCGAGTCTTCTGTGGTTGCGCATGCTCAGTTCGTACCGAAGAGACCGTGGTACCTTATCAGACGTCCAAAAACGTTTCCCTAAAACTCCCTACTGTTTGCCGACTGCGATGAAGTATGGCAGTTGGACCGCGGCTTTATCGGACCAAAACCCAAGTGCGCCACGTCCTTATTACGACAAATCCATAGTCCGCACCGTCTGTCAGACTTTGGAAGAAGACACGCGCGCAGAGAGGCTGGAGACTGTTTTCTTTCCATTATCGGACGACCTAGCCGAAACAAAACTGAAACGTACCAGTAATTGAGTTTCTTTTCGTTCTTGTTGCTCTTTCTTAGTGTTCGTCATCACCGCTGTAAAAATGTT
Organism: Ixodes ricinus; assembly: GCA_037355805.1. Lineage (NCBI taxonomy): Eukaryota > Metazoa > Arthropoda > Arachnida > Ixodida > Ixodidae > Ixodes > Ixodes ricinus. Next base: position 12,699 of record JAZHYW010013944.1, on the reverse strand, counting down.
CAAACATGATAAGACAAAAAAAAAATTAAAAAATTAAATGATCGGTAAGTGTATGTACGCGTAAAAAAAGGTCCGAAATCGCGGGCACTCCGCTAAATAGACGACGAGCGTGTCGCTGACGCACCGAGACGTCCGTGCTTACGTATGTGTATCATATATTTAAAATCTTGCACGAAGTCTTCTCGTCCGCCGACGTTTCGTGCAGCTGGAACAACTTATTCATCAAATTTTTCGTTAAAACAAATTAAAAAAAAATGTTTCACACTTTCATTTACGCGTTTTTTGTTTCACTCTTTCTCGGATTCGATCCGTCATGAATATTTTCTGTTTTCTTACTTCCTCCGTCATTTTTATTATTATCTCTTTTTTAAAGGCATGAGTGTCTCATTGTCTTTTTCGCGCTGCTTGACGTTCTTGCGGCACAGTCCTTTCTACAAAGTATGCTAACACAATAATATCGGCAGCGAAAAAAAAACAAAAACAAACAGAATAAACACAGACATCGTCAGAGTTCCTACAGATCGAAAGTTCATTTTCCGGTGGCCTCATAGATATGAGCAACTTTCGATTCGATCCCTTCGTCCTTGCTCCCTTTTTCCTTCTCTCGCTCCCCCCTAAAAAAAAAATAAAAAAATAAAAATCTATTATTTATTTTTGGCGACTTTGCGTCGAGTGGGAATGCGTCGATATTCGACTCTCTATATGCGTGCACTTGAAATCGTCAAAGTTGCACGTGTACACCAACTCGACCCTCTGACACTCCGGTGGCGCTGCTGTCGGCAGTGCGCATGCGCATATGCGTCATCTCTCGCGAATCTGGTTTCTGCGCAAGAGCAGTGCCCGCGCTTGGTGCGGGCAAAGCAGACTTGTTTGTAAGCAGTGTGTTGCTCTTTATAGATTACATGCATACGCACACAGCTTCGCGTGGCTGCCGCCATGAGGCGCGCAAACGCACACGTGGATAGTAGTTGTCCACACGATGAGGCGGTATCAAAGCTGTTCTTTTTGTTTTATTTTGTCAATACCTACACTGACTTTCTGATGCAATTTATATGTAGGAGAGTATACGTTACATGAAATAGATATATAAGAATGTGCACGAAATTCGTGAAATTTTGGGCGACGCAGCAGGACTTTGAGAACGAAACAAAGTGACACGTGGGTGAAAATGACAATACCGCACTTTGTAGAGGCAATGACGGAATTAAGAGGACAGACAACAATCAGATTAGTAAGTGCAGCCATTACTTTAAGAATACATTTTTGTAGCGATGTAAAAACCACAAAGACGGGCGAAGTTTGGAGACAATGTGGGCTTGCAAGCTGTTCCAGTCGTGAACTGTTCGACTTTCAGAGGCTGGTCTGTACTAGGAAGGACACGTATACGTTGGATCTTTTATGCAGAGTTGTTTGTTGAATCCAGCTGCATCGTTAAATATAGTAAAAAACAAGGAGAGTCTAATTAAGCGAATTTAATGTTTTTCTGACCCCCCCCCCCCCCGTTAACAATAAGCAGAAACAAATAAGACAATGAGGAACTGACCGTCATTATTAATTTTTAGAAGTGGATATATAGCAATGAACCATCCAAGCTCCTGCTTTTGGAAAGCGGGGGTTGAAGCCCCTTTTTGTTTTTTTTATTACTATTTCTCAAACTTCGCAATGGAGGTTAGAGATCTCCTAATGTGACTTGCACTTAAAAAAAAAAACTCCGAAATAAAAAAGAAAACGAATTAAAAAAAAAAAGAGCATTACGGAATCGGCCTGCACTCACACTGTGTTGAGAGAGAAAAAAATCGTTTTTACTTTATGCTTCGCGATTAAAATAGACGGTCTCGTCAGACGAAAAAGCGTCCATTAGTCCCCGCCCCCCCCCCCCTCCCCTTTTCCAAAAAGCGATTGTGGTATTATTTTTAAAAAACTTATTTCGTTACGCTCCCACTCTTCAAATGTTTTAATCGAAAATCGGTCAGATGCTTCCACGGAGTTCAATCAGAGCGCTTGACGCATCTTAACAAAAGAAAGTAAAAAAAGGGGAAATGTTAAAATAAAAATATCACGCACCGCCTTCCCCATCTCTCCACGCTTCCGAAAGTCGATTCGTCCCCGAAATATACGGGGAAATGCAAAACCCATTGACTCGCGATATTATTTTTTTCTGCCTTTTTTAAAACTTTTGTGTTTTTATTGGGCGATCGAAAAAGGAAAATCCACCAAGCTGCACCTAAAAGTTTTTGGGGAGGAATGGGTAGAGACTGATAACCCCATTAGCCACGCCGATTTTGAATGCTCTCAGCAATTTTTCCCCCGTTTTTAGTGAGGATTCCCGTTTGGGGAAGCTGATATGGATCCAGAAATATAATACAACGGATCTGTAAAAGGAACGGGACCATTTGCCGTGAACTCTGTTCGTGCGTGGTAAAGTGTCATGGTAAAGTGTCAAAACAAAACAAAACAAAAACAAAACGAAATATAACATAAATCGACGGATAACAAAAATCTCTTAAACTCTTCCGTCGATTTATGCTTCCGTTATGCCTCGATTCTAAATTATATGTGTGCGGATTGACGTGATTGACGCCTCAACGAACTAAACTCTGGACTGGCGCTTGCACGCGTCTTATAAGGTATATAGTACTCCTTACTTTATAACGGCCTTGCTTTCGATCTCACAGTCCCTAAAGTGACAAATGCCCCAACAAATCAAATTTAGTAATTAAACTACAGTACCAGATGTAAGCTGTGTGGGGTATTGTAGTGCATGAGAATCATCATGATGACAATGAAATTCGACCGTTTGGAATCAAGGAATCGATGAATGGATACGGCTGAACGCTTTTAATTGGGCGGCGGTTTGCGCCACCTAGCCAACAATTTTAGTGTGGACAGTGTTAACTGATCCCTGGTCTATCAAACATTAAGGTTAAGCCTTTTAGTAGTAAATTTCAAAACATAAATTACGATCTGTGTGACGGAATCACCTCTTCGAAATCTGGTGCGCGCACCTTCCTTGGATTGAATTTAAGGATACAGCGCCACCTTGCGGCATATACAACAAGTGGAGAAACGAGGAACTCGCACCCTACTGCCCCGCACAACAAAAACTGGCAAGCCCTGGGTACTAAAGTGGAAAAGAAAAGGGTGAGGATCGGAATGCGCACAATGATGATAATGATAGCATGATGATGATGACAACAACAACAACAATAATAATAATAATAATAATATTAATAATAATGTCTTTTCCTTCGTAGCGGGTCTGCTCAAAGAAAATGTGTGCCCTAGCCAAGATTATACAAACCTTTAAAAAAGATTCTGTTACAATGTATAGGACCTTGCGGCACTTGTGCTCGAGTTTCCTTTTGTTGTTTGCACGCACTGCCAGCGGGGACATAGCAACTGGAGTACAACACCATCTGACGGCTAAAGCATGAAACAAAGAGACGAGAACCAGATAGGAGGGGGCGGGGGGTCGGAAGTTGAGAACTGAGGACGGCCACAAACCTTTTGTTTCCAAGTTACGAACGCGCGACACGGCGAGGGATCTTCATTAATCTCTGAGACACCCAGGAAGGAATTCCGGTGAGATCGATCACCCGCTGCGACTTGGCTCCGCGAGCTCGCTAAATCAAACAGCTTCCGAAGAACTGCGCGAACAATCGATGACCGCCAGTCGCGATTCCGAAACGGTGTTTCGTGCACAACTCGCTCATCAATCACCCGACGAATCGTAATCAACATCAGTTCCAACCCCCGCGAGTTTCGGCCGCTGCGCGCGAGACCATTACCGGAACCGAACGCAAACAAACACTACTTCGATTTCCAGGGAACTCTGCCGTTTTATACTCCCGTTCTGATCGCGACTGTTTGCCAAAACCCCGCAAGACCAAGCGCATACCCGGTAAACGTACGGCTACCGCTAAGTTCCCGGTAGTTCCATCAATCTGTACATAGCTTCCAGTTCTAATCTGCATGCACACAACCATACGCGTGCAAAAGAAATAACTACCCAGGGTTAAATTGAAGAGACGCAGAATCTCCGGCTTGTTTTCTGCTCGGATGGCTGCGTGTTTATCTATATGAGGACTTCTGATATAGAGAATCCGCTAAATTTTGCGTGTGATGTCCTGCCCGCCAGGTTTGGTGGCCACGTATAACGTGACGCTCTTCCGTAACTTTGCGTTCATCTCGTGGAAACGAGCTCCGTAAGTCTATGAGATATTCTGCGCTAAAACAGCGTCACCCAAGACGAGTGAGTTACTACTACAAGTTCTCTTTCCTGCCTACAGACATGGCACAATTTCAAAGCAAGATGCTTACACTCGCCAAAATTCGGATCCTTACGGATCTACCGCGTTTGGGAAATCCCGCCATTCACGTTGCCTCCTAGGACGCACAATGTTTGGCCAGTACGATGAGACCCATGTCAAGATGTGCTTTCTTTAGGAGACCTTCTCGCATATATATCGCTAAGAGAGAACAGCGTCAGAACCAGAACCATTCGCCCATCGCTGCTCCACTCAGTGCTCATACGCCTGACTTTCACAGAGCGCTACAGCGTTTGGAAACCAGCGTATGAACGTCCATAAATCTCGGCAGATTAGCTCTAGAAAGGTTTGAGCGGCTGCCTCGCGTCCGCGTCTGTTGCAGGACTTCGCGTATGTTGCAGGTTCAGAACAGCAGGGCAAGCCCTCCCATTGAGCTCTCTCCTCGCCGTGATTGGTTGTTTCCTCCTCTCCACTCGTCTTTTCTCTAGCGTTCGCTCTGCCAAAGGGGAAAGAGTGGGAGGCCTTTGTAGGAGAAGCTTGTCCCGCCTCTTTTAGTCAGCAATAGACTACAAGACCACGCTTGTGCATCACACTGCACGAAGAATTAAACACCAGCACTTGAAAAAAAAAAGTTTCTAGTTTACAGACTAAGTACAAAAAAAAGTCATAATGGGGTGTGACATTGAAGGGATGAATTCGCCTACTGCACATCATATTCCATTTGTCGTGCTCCTCGTAAGCATTCCGATTCCAGAACAATTACGCCATGGTGATCGAATTCCCCCCTTTCCACTTTACATTCGCGATGCAATGACAACGTTTGCATACTTCAATTTAGTGTGCCTATACGAACAGACCCCCTCACATAAACAAACCCATTCAATCACCAGCCATCTTTCCCCGCGTCTCCCCGCGTCCCCAGGAAAACACGCGCAGACGAGCGCAGCGCCCTCATCAAGCCTATTTTCGTGTCCCTGCGCTTTCACAATGGACCCGAATGGGGTTTGCATCCCCTAAGGCGCTGCGCGCTTCGAAGGGACCGAGACAATCGAAGCGTGAAGACGTATCAAACTCGATTTTCCCCGCCCCCTTCAGGTCCGCATTCCTCTCCCCCTTTCCCAGTTGTTTCTTCCTCTCTTTTCCCCCACTCTCTTTCCTTGTCCTCCCTGATTCTCTCAGTCCCTCGTCAAAACAATCCCTGTTCCCTAAGGTTTACTCCCTCCCTCTATAATTTTGTGAGCAGTGTACATCTTTCGAGCGCTGAGACAATCAGGCACAACATGCCGAGTCACTGAGCTGTGGACGCACGTGCAAGCGTCTGATATTCTGCCGATAAGAGTTACTGCACATGCTCAAAACAAGTTCAACAACCCAGCATATAGACAAGAACGACAGCGCGCACATGGCGATTCTTTGAATCATCAATAGTCCAACACGCTGTTCACGAGCGAGCCCACGTTTGTTCACACCAGGTGTGGGCACTGCGCGTTGCGCAGAAAGCAGATTCAGGTGAGATAAGGGGTATGAACATGCAAGGGGCTGACAACAGCGCCACAGCGCCATGCGATGGTCTTGACGTCATGATGCTTTGAAGTAGTGTATAGGTTTTTTTTGTTTTAGGCCTACATTCTGAACAAAAGCAGCGCTAGAATAGACGGAAAGTAATGCCTTTCATTTTGTAATTTTGTAATGCAAGAACACAATATTTGGCTCGTTAAAACGGTAGAAAAACAAGAACATTGGGATTTTAGATATACTAAGTGCGTAAAAGAGAGTTCGATTAGGCGTGCAAAGTAGACTTCAAACCATTCGATCTTCACCACTTTCTTAGATTCTCAGCTACCTTTTTTTAAACAGTTACCCACCTCCATCCTTCTTTCAGGTTTTTCTATTTCCATCTTTCGAGAGATAGTGAAAAGTGCACAGAGAACCACTACCACCGCTTATGCTAGGTACAGACTACATAAAAATCCAAGCCCCATTTCGGTAGCGACGAAGGAACAAATGTTTTAAATTTCTTTTTGCTAGTGCTCACGAGCTCGTGTTTGTTTTTCCCTCCCCAAACTGATGACGAGAGTGTTTCTTTTGACAGATTTACTTGTGTAGTTTTTTTTTCCTGAGATATCCCTCATAAAGTAGCAAAAAGCGTTCACCCTTTTATATACACCGGCCATTTCGTCTACAGTACAGACAAACGCATAAAGTTTTGTTGATCCATCTTTTGCCACAAACCAGCCGTACACCTAAGATAAGTTTCTCCCTATCAGTCTTCTATCCACGCATTTACACAAATTACTTCCGTCGTGCATTCTGCGCATAATTGTCCTTCTCTTTGAACGTTCTCTCCACATCTCTAAGAAACTTACTAACATTTTTTTTCCGCCGTGCCTTCCACTTAATTTCTCAATTTCGTTTTTTCCTATACCAAAGATTTTCCTCCTCATCAATCCCCTCTCTCTCTCTCTCGAGTCTTTTGCCCAAAGCTGCCTTCCTTTTCCATCCAACAGCCCCTTCCCTCATTCTTTCCAATTAGCCATACGCCACCACCAATCACCTAAGCATCGCTTCCCTGTCAATTCTCCCCATTTTCCCTTTCCCTCCCCAAGACGCGCTCCATCTCCCTAGAAAACATTTCCTCTCCCTGTTCTTCCAAGCGGCTACCTCCCCGACATTCACCTCTCTCTCCCTCAATGTCTTCCCTAAAATGTTCGTAGGTACGTGTCTGTGTTCGCGTGCGTGGCGCAAATTTCAGCCCCAGATTAGGGAAAGGCTTTCCCTCCTTCTCCCCATGCTGTTGTTCCCTCCTTCCCCAAATTCACTTGGCTGGGTGGTTGTGTGCGGCGAGCGGCTCCATCGATGCAGTCACTGCGGGCCTCGGTGGGGAATTTCTCGATGCGGAGCGGCGGCAGATAATGACTTCAAGGTTCGAAACTCACGCGCGAGACACTGCCGCTGCCGCTGTACACGGAAAGAGATCAAACAAACGCAAAACATGCGCCATGAACGTCGGACAAGCTTGACACCAACACAAAAACGGGAAGTGAAAGGGTGGGCGAGGAGGAGAAAAGGTTCCCCTCCTCCCTCTACCCAAAATCAGACGATGGTGTGTGTGTTTGTGTGGTTCAAATTTGCTACAAGCGCTGAGGCTCGCTGGACGCTTAAGGGAACTAAGGTTCCCGCAACTTCTGTCTTACACTACGCACACAGACATGCCTACACAGATAAACACAGACGCACGCACGCTCATACAGACATACGCACATACGTACATGGTACGCACACAGACACACATACGCACATGTACACACGCTAAGCACGCACGGACGCTCACACATACACGAACACACGCACATGCGCACACAATGTCTGTTTGCTTCGATGCGTGGCGGCTCGGCGGTAACACGGTTTCCCCCGGAGTTCGTGTTTTCTCGACCCTACCCCCCACCAGGAACGTGTTCTGAGTATCATCGGGTTAGGGAAGTCGGGAGTCGAAGTTGTGGCGAAAGACGGGGAGGGCGTGGAAAGTTTCGATTCCCGGGAAGGTTCTGGATTGAATCGCTCAATGTATACACACACGGGGTGGAAGTTTGCGGAGTCCGTGCGCCGCTTTGGATTCCAGGACTGTGTGTATGGAGGAGGCCGAAGTCAGTGCGGTCGGAATCGGATGAGCCGTCTTGTTTCCCCCGGTCCCGCGTTGTATGTGTCCCCAATTTCGTCGTTAGGGATAGCGGGATAGGAAACGGGGAGGGCGCAGGGGACCCCGGGAAGTTTCGAAATTGGAGGCTGGGAACGGCGGGCGGGGGATCGGGAGGACCGCATTGATTGCCCGTGCACGTTGCCTAAAAAAAGTATTATATATAAGTTTTAGAAAAAGAAATTTTAAATGCGTGCTGGGGCCATGGTAGGTAAAAAGTGCGTGCTTGAAACATATATATATATAGATATATATATATGGGATTATTTTTATTGCAACTGGCATCGGGGACTACGGAACCTTGCTTTGCTATTTTTGTGGTCCCAAATACTTCTTGAAATGCCGTCAGGATGTAGTGTCAGCAACTACCGCTAGGGCGGCAGAGGTACGCGTATTCCCATTTTGAAGATCTATATGAATTAATATTTTGCCTTTCAGCTCTTTATGTGGTACCAAAGACTTCTTGAGATGCCGCCAGGATGTAGTATCAGCAACTACCACTATGGCGGTATAGAGGTACGCGTATTCCCATTTTGAAGATTTATATGAATTCATACTTTCCTTTCAGCGCTCATTCACTGTTATTACAGAACTTGTGTAAATACAGCATCAATATTTCATAGATTCTACGAAAACAGACAAAAGGAGGAACTTACAACTTGAATCCGGTTTGTAGCCTTTTCCTTTCTAATATTGAGGCCTTGTTTATCAGTCGTTTTCAGAAATATTTTACGTGACAACCTCTGAGAATACATTTACGTACCCTTTTTTTACTTCATTTTATGCCTCTTAGACTTGCGTTTTAGCTTATTTAGTTATGTCATGCAAGCCGTGCCGAATCTGTGTAGGCCCCGTGAGACTGAAACCTAAAATTCACAGGGTCTCTTATGTCATCCCTAAGACGACTTGAAGGCAAAAGCCTAAGCGCCGATGTAAACGTGATTAGCGAACCTCCGAAGACAGCGCGCTCTCTGGCGACTCACTTTTGGCGCCGTTTTCATTGGCCCACTCGGATCGTGGCGTCGGCTGTGGTCCCTGTGATAGCAAACTTCCAAAGACAGCGCGCTCTTACTGACGCACTTTTGGCGCCGTTTCATTGGTACCTTTAGTTTTGGTAACTTTCGTGTCGCCGACGTGTTTTCGTACCACTGGTGTCGCCGACGTGTTTTCGCTCGAGGAATTCGAAGGTCGACTGAACGATGAAACATATGAGGCTTTCGCCTTAATAAACGTTCAAGAACACGCCGAGGAACCGCTCGCAATCAGAATACCGCCGTCATGGCTCATGACTCGACGAGAAACTAGGTGAGACCATTGACCTTCGAGATTGGCCAACGCCAAGGCCAAGCGCGGCGCTGTCCAATCGCGGAGGTCGCCGATCACGCCGAGTGTCCAAATTAGAGCCCCAAGAGTAAAACCATAAAGAAACCAGCGTTTGTCTCTGAGAAACGTTGGAATTAAAACCCATGTAACAAAAGACACCTAGACAGGGACATGGATGAAACTCTGGTTGAATTTCGAATTTCGCAACTAATATTTGTTTCTCGACCGGCGCTCAATCCTGAAGAGGACACTGTCTTTTGTCCTCCGTCCAACACAGGAGATGCCACAACTCACCGCGCCTGCTCCGAGCTCTTAGGGGAAAACAAGGACAACCCTCGAGGACGACGTGAGTGAGAGACCGCAGATCCTCATTAGGAAGTCCAAAGAGAAGACACCCCGGCCCGCCTTTACGACCCTAGCGCAGCGCGTCTGTTGAACAACACGGAGAGGATGACGGCTGTTCCGTTGCCTCCCCTTCCACCGCCCTCCCTGCACGCACACACGCGCGCACACACACTCAAACAACTCTCCTTTCCTGAAATGAGGATTTGAGGCCTCCTCAAACGCAACCTTCCAGCGACAACCTCGACAGCTGTAAAGACAGAACGTAAAAAAAAAAAAGGTAAAAAGTAGACAGAGCGATAGAAACAGCACATCGCCCTCCGCTGCTGCCGTAGCCGAGGGACGTGCCTCCTCTGCTAAGCCTCGTCGTCGTCGTCGTCGTCGTCGGTGCCGACGCCGTAAAAATGTGACCTGGTGTTCAAGTGTGTAAGATTTACGAAGCCGTTTGGTTTCGCCGACTTCTTGGTCTCCTCGAAAGAAGGCCGTGGTTTCTTGCCACGCACTTGTAAAAGAGGAGGACGAGGACGTGGCTTCTTTCTTGCTGCGCGGTCGTAAAACGATTGCCGCCCTGCCAGCGGCGGAGACGGCGGACTTTGCGCCGGAGTAGTTGACTCTTTTTTTTTTCAGGGAGGTGGGAGGTGGGAACGGTGTGTCCAGCGTGGTGCAGCAGCGCGCTTTTGGGTTACAGTTTGCTGTCTACGGACATGACACGTTAAGTGCTCCTGCATGGTGACATACGAACGTTGGCCAGCGTGTCCGGAAGATTGCCGTCTGAATGCCGACATTCTTGGGGACATCGGCTAATCAATTTTCATTTAACTTCGGTAAACGCGCGCTCCGTCGACAGGGTATACGACTACAAACACCCTTTCCTGGTATATTTTAATACACAGCCGCTCCGCTCGTACATCGTATACAAAAAAGAAAAAAACGCGGAGTTGCTCCGCGGACATGTGTCACAAAGTTATATCCGCGGACACGTCGCGAGCACGTTCGAAGGACGTCTGCTTCATACGCATGTATGTTTCGAGCGTACGGTCTGCAGCCGGTTCTTGTATGACCAATGTGACAACAGACAGTCATACGAGAAAGAACCGCGCCTCAGCCGCAGCAGCACAGATGTCCTATACACATCCACAGGAGATCCCTGGAACGTCGGCATATCCTGAGGATATCCGGGGGACCTTGTGTGCTGCTTGGGAGACAGTGTCCGCAGACTTCCGTCGTCACTCGTTTGTATGATATATGAGCGGTGTGAGCGCAGCTTAAAGCCGGGGTGGCACACTATTCATATATACATCATATACAAAAGACAGTCTGCAAACACGAGTCAGCACCGCAATATCCGTTGGGTTCGAATGCCGCGGGCCAAGCTTCCTCCTCGCACTTGTTACCAAGCGGCATTCGAAGCATGGATCTCGCAGTGACTCCTGTTTCTATTCTGTGTGCACACTGTCTTTTGTGTATGGTGCATGAGCAGTGTGACCCTGGCTTTAAAAAACCAAAATGATTGTGTTTTTTTTTGTCTCCTCTTACCACTTTTATTTGCTGTGCTGTTCTCCGTTATAGCCAGACGTGTACAGCCGAATGCTTGTAGAATTCCTCGTTGTATATATACAGGAAGGCACCGCCGGTCAAACCTATATTACTACCAATGATTTTGCGTGGAAAAGAGAAGGAGAAAGAAATAACTGACATAGTAAATTTCGATTTCGTAAAATGCGCTAACTTCAGCATGGCAAAAAAAAAAAAAAGCGTTTCGAGGTATTTGTATACGGTTTTAATGAGATCGCCGCGAAGTGTATACGTGATCTCACATTTCGAGGACTGGAACGTGAACGTATGCGGAACTATTGGAACGTTTACCCTAACTGATTCCATGCGCGATTCCAAGAATGAGCACAAGTTAAAAAACTAAACAAAACTCGCAGTTGCTGATCAATCGATGCGGTTCACGCAAGCGCTCATTATTCCCACCAACACAGAGTCATTGCTTTCTGAGACGTATTTCTGCTCTAATTTTATTTTATGGCGAGAAGGGGCAGGGTCGGGGGTAAATAAAACTAGTGACCGACTGTGCTCATGATTGCCATTCTGATCTATGTTTCATGTCTCAATAATAATTTAGCTGGCATGAATACATCTACGTATAGTGCGCGTGTATGCATGAAGTTGATAGCACAATGTTGCGTGCGTGATATGAGTTATGGATTTTATTTGGGCTACACTGTAAACTCGCCTATAAAGGCACGTATAAACGATGTTTTGATAAGCTCCTCTCAAATGAAAAACAAACTAATTCAAAGACAAAGCAGCTGCCGGCAGCGAAGTTAGGGTGAACTAGAACTGGGAGGTGTGCCGACCGCATTGGCCATCTCCAAAGGAGATGGGTTTCGTGTGGCCCGATTCTGCCGCAGGGGCCTTGTGGTGGCGCTGCCAGTCACAGCGTGGCCAGGAGACCGGTCAGGCAGAGTTTAGTGAGGCTGGCCTTGTGCGTGTTGGTGTGACTATTTCTTCTTGCTTTGCGTTGCTTCTGAAGCGATACAATACTGTGTGGCAGCTAGCTGTGCCGAAGAAACAAGGGGCTCACAACGATGTAAAATACAGCGAAGAAAAAAACAAAAAGGCGCTGTTTTGTAGCGGGGTGCAACGCAATCTACAACACATGCAAAAAAAAATCTTTTTATTTCGGACGCCGTGCGACGCCTGTGTCTTCGCGGAATAGGATCGTCTCATTCCAGATAATAATAAAAAAAAGAATCCTTGTATTTCTGGCCAGAAAAGTGCGAAGAAACGAAAGCGATAGCTGTGCCCCGGTCGCGCAATTAGGGGTGGAATGGTTCCGTCACGTACCTGAGGACGGAGGTGCGACGTGGTTAATTTTTATAGCCGTCGTGGTTGGCGTCGTGGATGCCCCTAACGACTGTCACCAGTGATCCGTGAGGTGGGTAAGGGCGGTGGAAGTTTTATACCCTCCAACATTACGCGTAGCAACTGGATATACTGCCAAAATGGGATTTCGCATAACGCGAGTTGTGTTTGAAAACAAGTCTTTCAAGCAGACGACACGAT
>JAZHYW010013943.1:0-19033 GCA_037355805.1 Ixodes ricinus | reverse complement strand
GCCCACCACCCGTTGTTGGGGCAGCTTTTCGTCAGGATTCCCGTGGTGGGAGTTCTAGAACGTCTTCTATTATCCTCTGGGGCTCTGTCTTCTGAATAAAAAGGGAGCCAACGTGTTTTAGTGCTGCTTCACAACACCTTTACATTAATAGACCTTTTCCATTTCATCTGCCAGCTTTACTTCCATGCTTTTCATTAAAGGTTTTAGATAATCCATTCGGCAGCGATCATTTCCCCATAATTTTCTGAAACGTCAATACCCCTTCCTTCGCTTTCGAACCCGCCTTCCAAAGGCTGACTGGGCTCTTTATGGTTTAAATGCTGTACTGGATCCATCGCTCTCTTTCGTAGTATGTCCTCCGAGGAGGCGACCGTCTTTGTCACCGAATGTCTAATTAATGCTGTTGCATCTTCTATTCCGCAAACATCCAGCGTCTTACCCCGGAGGTGCAAACCTAGGTGGAATGAGGATTGCACAGTCACTCGCAGGAAACAGAACCAGGCATTGGGTATATTTTGCCGTTATCCCACTGCTTTTAACCTGATTGAATAAAAAAAATGTAGGGCCAAGGCACGTTGGATACGCAAACGGGCGAAGAGGACATCATGGAAGAAATATATATCTTCTCTAAATAGCTTTGTTCCAGCTAAAGAAGTGTGGGATCGCCTGCAGAAAGTTCGAGGAGAGTTACCAATATTTCCGAGCTCCCCCGTTTTCTTCCCCCTCGGTATCGCTGAAAGATCATGCAAATGTTCTCGGGGAGCATTTCCAGCTTATTAGTAGCTCCTCTAATTTTAGCGAAAATTCAAGAAGTTCCCGTTGACTGTTGAAAAGCAGCCCATCTCGATGTCGGAGGGTGGTTATTCTTTCACAACAGACCATTCACAATGTGTGAACTCAAAGTCGCTCTTGGTGCAAAGAAGCAGTCTGCACCAGGGCCAGACGAGACTCCACTGGCGAAAAGTTGAGCTAAATTGTCCCTGAGATTTATGAACGGTCTGTTAGCCTTTTTAATCATCTATGGCAAGCCGCTGCCTTTCCTCGTTCACTGGACACATGCCCACATAACCCCTTTTTGAAAACCAAGGAAAGACCCTTCGGTTCCTACCGAGCTATCGTCCCATTGCACTCACAAGTTGCTTGGGGAAAACTTATGAGCGGCTTGTGCCATGACCGTCGTCGTGGTCCATTTCTTAGAGACTGAGAATTTTTATCGAAGATTGTAAACCAGTGCGGCTTTCGGAGTGGACGAGCGACCACAGATCGGCTTGGTTCGCCTAGAGACCGCTATACAGTGAGAGCATTTTTACACCGGCAGCATTGTGTCTCAGTGTTTTTTGATTTACACAAAAGCATGTGTGATACCACATTGAGGTACTTCGTGACTTGTACAACTGTGGTGTGCGGGGCCGCATGCTTCAGTGCATACAGAGCTTTCTAAGCGAAAGAACTTCAGGTCCGATTGGGCTCCACGCTGTCGGATGTTTTCTCTCAAGAAAGTGGCGTTCCTCAAGGAGGAGTGCTGAGCTGTTACTCTCTTTGCTGTTAAGATTAACAGTCTAGCTAAGGTTATGCCATCATCAGTAACTTACTCTCTATATGTGGATGATGTGCAAATCTCTGTGTCTTCCTGTAACCTCTCCAGTTCTGAACGACAGTTGCAACTTACAATCAATAGACTGTGTAAGTGGGCAGAAGAAAATGGCTTCAAATTTTCTCCTGAAAAAACAGTATGTTTTACTTTTTCATTGCGCCAGGGATTGTCTCTGATCCTTCCTTGCATCTTAGTAGCATTGAAATATCAGTCCAGCAAGAACACAATTTTTGGGGTGTGATTTTTGACAAGAAACTTACCTTTGTGCCCCATCTGAAAACTTTAAAACGGAAATGCTTGATGTCATCAAGCATCTTAAAGGTGCTGTCGTCATATGTCGTGGGGTTCTGATAGGCGCTGTCTCCTGCGACTGTACAACTCCTTGGTTCGATCCCGCCTCGACTATGGTGCAGTAGTATATGGGTCAGCGCGGCCATCTGCTCTTAAGATGCTTGACCCAATACACCACCTTGGATTACGACTTTCTATAGGTGCATTTCGCACATCTCCTGTGAAGAGTTTGTATGCTGATACGCATCAAAAGTCCCTTGAGAATCGGAGGCAGTACCTCAGCGTCTCTTATGCTTACACAGTATTTTCAAATCCAAAACATCCCTCTTATAGTGCCCTTCATACTTGCAGAAGTTCACAGCTTTCTGAAAACAAGCCGAGCATTGTTAGACCGTTAAGCCTCCGTTTGCAAAGTATATGTCAATCCCTTAATATCCCCTCCATGAGATTCCCTTGCTTAAAAACACTCATAGGTTTGCTCCTTGGGATGATCTGCCGATTTTCTGTGACTGGTCACTCACAAAATACAGTAAGAGGATCATTTCACCGCGCATCCTCCAGCAGGAGTTCCTCTCCTCGCAGACAAAAATATGCAGACTATTCTGGAGTTTTATACAGATGGGTCCAAATCGTCATCTTTTGTAGGGTGTGCTCTGTATTCTGCCTCATAGACCAAAGCCACACAAGTTGACTGTAGGGCAAGCATTTTCACCGCAGAGCTTTATGCTATTCTACTAGCGGTCCAACATATACTCGACAAGGGTATAATGAAAGCTGTTATTTTTGTCGACTCACAAAGTGCCCTACTGGCTGTGTCCTCCTTGATGCCCACACAGAATCTCCTTGCACAACATCTACATGGTAAGATCAACAGCGCCCTGCGACGCGGTCGGGACATAAAGTTCTGCTGGGTGCCAAGTCACGTTGGGATTTTGGGCAATGAGGAAACAGATAAATTGGCCGTGTCTGCCTCGAGGCTCATCAACAACATTTAATTGCTTACCCATATCAATATTTGAAACCACTTCTGAGGAGATTTATTTTTCTCAAATGGCAGCTGGAATGGGATACAGAGAGCAACAACAAACTTCACGTTATCAAGCCCGTTCTGGGCGTTTGGGAGAGCTCTTATAACAGGGAACGTCGTGTGGAGGTTCTTGTGTGCCGTCTAAGAATAGGTCACTCCCGTGTGACACACCAGTATCTGCTTCGTGGTGAAGATTTTGCACTATGCTGAACATTGTGGAGAGCTTCTGACCGTGTTGCACATTTTGTGGCATTGTTCGTCCCACCAACCACTCCGTCAATCATGTTTTCCCGAACTTTTTAATGATCACCTCCCATTTCATCCCTCGTTTTTGCTTGGTGATAAACCTTTTGTTCCATTCAGCAGTGTTTTAGACTTTTTTAAACAAACTGGATATTTTTATCATGTGTAAACGTGTAGCCTCGAAGTAGACTTTTGTTATAGTATGCTCTAAATGCGTAAAGTTTGGCGCATTATGGCCCTTGTTGCTGCTGCGCCAATAAACTCCTAATCATCATCATCATCAGCCACAGATCACAGTGCAGATGCGTGAGCTTCAAAAGCTCATTGCCCAACTACCACAACCCTTTCTAATATTAGGGGATTTTAATGCTCATCATACCATGTGGGGCAGTGCACGAGTTAATTCGCGTGGAGAACTCATGGAACGACTTTTATTGTCATCGAATCTTTGTCTTTTAAACACGAAATCTCCAACCTTTTTTAGTGACGCACATAACTCCTTCACCTGCATCGATTTATCTTTATCATCGCCATCTCTGCTTCCTTGTTTTACATTTGATATTATTTATTATCAGTCTTCTCTCCAGATGATGCTACAGCTTATGTTACTGAGAAGATAATTAAGGCTGCAGAACAATCTATTCCTCGCACCTCTGGGAAATTACCAAGAAAGTGCAGGCCATGGTGGACTGAAGAATGTTCCACGACAATGAAGAAACAAGACAAAGCTTGGGGCATATTTCGTCAGTACCCCACCATAGATAACAAGATCGAATTCAAAAGGCGAAAATCTCAAGCCCGCTGGACTAGAAGGCATGCAAAAAAGAAATCGTGGACGAAATATGTCTCCTCACTGAACATCATTGTCCCCGCAAAGGAGGTGTGGGACCGTTATCGCAAAATCAAGGGGGATTACCGCTGTTTTATTATCCCTCCATTGTTCAAGACTGTTCCCACATCACTGAAAGACTTGGGAAAAACTCTTGGCGTTCACTTCCAGTGTGTTTCGAGTTCTGAAAACTACAGTGCCACTTTTAAACAGTTCAAAATGAAAGCGGAATGCGAGCGAATAGTTATGTCGGGGGCAACCTCTACACCATACAACCAGCCCTTTACGCTCCGTGAACTGGAGTTGGCTCTTGACATCAGGAAACAGTCTGCCCCAGGTCCTGATTTCATCCACTATGAGATGCTTCGTAAGATGCCCCTACAACATATGCTTAGTTTTTTCAACCTTCTCTGGGAAAGAGCTTACTTCCTTGAATCCTGGAAAAGAGCACATGTTATACCCCTCCTGAAAGCTGGCAAAGACCCCTCTCTTCCCTCGAGCTACCGCCCACTTGCCCTTACGAGCTGTCTTGTAAGACGTACGAAAGTCTTATCAACAAACGGCTGGTGTTTTTCTTGAAGAACAAAACCTATTTGATAACAATCATGTTGGCTTCCGCCGAGGCCGGTCTACTCTAGATCACCTCGTGCGCCTCGAGACGAGGATCCGGGAGGCTTTTGTACAGAGGCAGCACTGTGTGTCTGTGTTTTTTGACCTGGAGAAGGCGTACGACACGGCCTGGAGATATGGAATCATTCGAGACCTTTATGCCTGCAGAATACGGGGCCGCTTGTTGCGTTGTATAAAAGCCTTTCTGACTGGGCGGACCTTCCAGGTTCGACTAGGCACCACATTATCCGACAGATTTGTTCAAGAAAATGGGGTTCCTCAGGGGGGCATCCTGAGTGTCAGATTATTTGTTTTAAAGATTAACTCCCTAGCTCAAATACTGCCACCTTCCATTAAACATTCATTGTATGTCGACGACCTGCAGATATCATTTTCCTCTTTTAATCTGTCCAGCTGTGAACGCCAGCTGCAGCTGGCAATTAATAGGATCAGTAGGTGGGCCGACGAAAATGGCTTCAGGTTTTCATCCGGGAAAACGGTGTGCGTTCCATTTTCTCTTCTACGACGGCTGTCCCTTGATCCAGTGTTGGAATTGAACGGAGCACCTATGCGAGTTAAAGCCGAGCATAAGTTTCTGGGAGTCATATTTGATAAGAAGTTGAATTTTATCTCTCACTTAAAGGAACTGACACAAAAGTGCCTGAAATCCCTAAACATCCTGAAACTTCTGTCACATAAAACTTGGGGCTCTGACAGACTATGCCTGCTACGCTTGTATGACGCTTTGGTACGATCCCGTCTTGATTATGGTGCCGCCGTGTACAACTCAGCGCGACCGTCCTCCCTGAAGATGTTGGACCCGGTACACCACCATGGCCTGCGCCTTGCTACGGGTGCATTTCGGACATCGCCGTTTTTAAGCTTGTACACGGGCTCTCACCAGATGCCCCCTTTCCAAGCGACGGCAGTGCCTGGGCTTGAGCTATACTTCCAGGATTTTGTCGGATCCTCACCATCCAACCTTTTTTGCTCTCCAGCAATCTCAATGTGCTCGTCTATTTGAAAATAAACCAAGCATTGTGCGGCCATTAAGTTTTCGTGTTCACAGTGATCAGTCATCTCTCCTTCTAGACCTTCATGGCATTAACCTTCTCCAAAAGGCCGAGAGTATTCACCCTTAGAAAATGCTTCCAGTATCATGTGACTGGTCATTCACACGGTATAGCAAGCATAATGTCTCCCCTCTGCTTTTTCAACAAGCATTTCTTGACTTACAGAATAAATATGACGACTATACTCAATTTTATACAGATGGCTCCAAGACTTTATCTGCAGTGGGATTGGCTGTTTATTCTGAAGGTTTCATACAGGCCCTGCGGCTTAGCTGCATGGCTAGTATTTTTACTGCGGAGCTATACGGTGTTCTCCTTGCAATCGAGTATATCACCACCAGCAAAACAATGAAGGAAATTCTTTTTGTAGACTCCAAAAGTGTCATCGTTGCCCTCTGCTCTGTAAGAGATAGAAAAAACATGATCGCTACGCTAATACGCTGTGAAATCAATTGCTGCTTAGAGCGCGGGTTTGTTATTAAATTCTGCTGGATCCCAAGCCATGTTGGGATCAAAGGCAATGAGAAAGCAGACCAGCTGGCTACCTCCGCTAGCAATCTCCTAGAAACCCGACGGGGCATACACTTTCAAGATATCAAACCCCTCGTTAGAAAAGCTCTCCTCGATGCTTGGCAATCTGAGTGGAACCTAGAGAGTGCAAATAAGCTGCCTGCTATTAAGCCAGTTTTGGGGTTGTGGGAGAATTCATCTCGTAAAAACCGTTTTCATGAGGTTCACTTGTGCCGTCTTAGAAACGGCCACGCCTTCCTGACTCACGGACACCTTCTTTGTGGAGATGACGCTCCAAGTTGCGAGCATTGCGGTGAACCTTTGACAGTTTTGCATAACTTGTGTGCCTGTCCAGGCTTTGAGCAGAACCGGCTTGCCTGTTTTCCAGAGCTTTTTACATATCAGATTCCTTTCCATCCAACACTTTTTTTAGGCAAGCATCCCATCATTCCATTCAATCGGGTCCTCAACCTTTTGCAAGCAAATGGCCTTCTACACAAAATTTAAGTACTGCATTTTCTGTTCACCATAAATATATAAAAAACATCAGCTTCATGTGTGCTCTCAATTACCGTTACTGTGAGTTGCATTAGTCTTGTAGTCTGGCGCAGCAAGGCCTTCGTTGCTTTTGCGCCATTAAACCGTTAATCATCATCAGATATGCAAACGCGAGAGTCATGCGATGGAGCCAGAAGCTCAAGGAGTTTGATTTTAGAGTCGTGTATGTAAAGGGAAGTGCTATAATGTAGAAACAGATTACCTAAGTCGTCTGTAAAACAGTTTGCGTTCCTGCTTTCTTTTCCTTGTGCGCGGGTAACCGGAACTTTTTTTTTGTCTCAGCTTCATATCTGTTTTATCTGGGTAGGCTATGTAAAGCGATCATTGTTCTGGTTGTATGCGGCGATTTTCGTTCTGTTTTGATTTTAGTGACGAATTTGTTTGTATGTTCTGGGCAGATTTGTAACTTTGTTTTCTATATGAGATTTGTTTGTGCTTTTTATTGTGTGTGCGCGCTTGTTCTGGTGACTTTGTTTTAGTTGGTATCAGTGGTCGAATTCGTTGACTGTTTTTGAACATTCAGAGTGAATATTCTTAAAGTGTGGAGTAGTGTCACGAATTCCAGTTTCCCCAGTTTATTTTTTCTTTAACTTTCCGCCGATAGATCTGCCTATCGTCTGTGTAGCGGCGTCCGAACGTCGCCGTGTTCGGGGGCGCGCCTTTCTTCCCTTTCGGGTTGGAGATCAGCAGCGTCCGTGGGCGAGAAGGGGAGTTGCCTGTTGGACCGGGCGCTGAAGGTCGCTTGGCCGGCGAGTTTGTCGGGAGCTCTGGGAACCAATATTGTTTTTCCGAATCGTCAGGGATGACTGTCGGGGAAAGGGGGAGCGTGGGGAGGGAGCCCAGGACGGCGCCGACATCCGAGGATGGGCGAGGCCAACCTGAAAGAATGTTGTTGTTTCACCTTGAAGTTTTTGTCTCCCACGCCTCGGCGAGTGGTGGCTCACCCGCGGGCGCACAAGGTCGCTCCAAGGTCGTTTCCTCTGGAAATGTGCTGTGTTGTTTTTCTTTTTAGGCAAAACTGAGAGCTCTGATTGGCTCTAAGAAGCTCCTTTCTGATTCGTCAACTTATGTTCCGCAGAATGCTCATGTTTTGCATATATAGAGGGGGTTTTGGCGGGAATCGGGTCAGTCGTTCGTGGTGGTAGGGATACCACTTTTAGAGCAGAAGTTGGAGATCTGGCCGGTGCTCCGCTGGTAGTCGTTTTTCTTTTCCCACGTTGGGATTTTCCCGTAATTCGGAATGTCGGGCCGAAGACTTAGTTAGCCTCCGGGAGTTGTTTTTGCCTACGGGCGCGTGTGTGTTTGCGCTGCGGTGTTGTTTCTGCCTGTGGGCCTGAGTGTGACATTCCGGTGCGAGTCTGTGCGTGGTGCGGTGTTTCGTGCGGATCATCTCTCCGATCGTCAGACCAGTCTTCATCGTGCGGGAATCCAGCGTCAACCTTCGGCAGCGTCTGGACTTGGATTCCGCTCAGATAAGACTTTTACGTTGTGTTTGCTTTTATTCAACGCTTTCCAGTTCCTGATGTTTAGTTTTCTTTCATTTCATTTCATTGTAATTGAAATCGTGTGGTTTTGCTAACCGGGATGTTAGTGCCTTTGCCCCGATATTTTCGCTAGACTGGTGTGTTCGTTATTTCTTTTTATCTCTCCTTCGTGGCCGTGCCGGCGGAATGATGCGTGTTTTGGATTAAATTTGTTTTGTTTTATAACTCTACGTGTCGTCGCGTCTCCACCGGTCTCTAGACCAGGCGTGGGCTTGTCGCTTGTCACCGGTCCAACCTTAATCTTCTGTTCTTTTAAAGTAATTTTTGTTAACCTCAGAGTGGGATTATTATTATTATTCTTTTATTTCCTCTTCACTTCGTGAGAACGATACAGCGTAAGCGGTAATCTTCTCTGTGAAGCGATAGCAAACGGCGTCGCGTTAGGTTTCAGCTTGAGAACGTGAGCACCTACGAGAGATCCCAGTCCTTGAAACAGGCGAGAGAACTCTTCGGTTCGCAAGCTTTGTTCGCAGTCATGCAGATTTGAGGGCCAAGCCGAAACTTTTCGATAGCTGGCTTACCCAAGAGAGGTTTCCAAAGTCCTTTCACGATGTAGACTTCTTCGAGTTCTTGTTGCCTACGGCAGTTGAGCTTCGCCCAAGCTGATCCCATGACTTTGAGGGGTCGTCCGTCTGAACCATGAAGTCGGCGTTGGGGCTCGGAGAGCTTGTTGCACTTTGCGAAGACCTTTTGAAAGATGGCAGCTGGTAACGCCGTTTCGTCTGCTCCAGTGTCTATTCGGAAAACAACAGGAGTTTTGTCGACGAATATCTCGACGTCCCATTTTGCTGTTTGAGGAGAAGCTGCAGCTCCTACGAATCCTTGTTCGTGTACGAGGGAGTTCATGGTAGTTGAAGATTGGCAGACTGTTGCAAAATGTCCCTTCTTCTGACACCTGTCCCAGCCTGCGTTCTTCGCGGGACACAGCTCCTCGGTTGAGCTTCTCGACCACACCAACTACAAGGTTTGCCTTTTGGTCCAGGTGCCGCGGTCTTCTTAGTAGGAGTTCGAACATTTGAAAGATCAGCTCCTCTCTGAGCAGGCCCTGCTGCTGTACCAGTTTTGGCCGCTATACGGTCAACATTGGTATCCTTTTATTTTGTGGGCCGGAGTTCTACTTGTTGCTTCTTAATCACTTCCGATTGTCGCGCAGCAGCGATGGCCTTCTGCAGGTCCTGATCAGGATCCAGTTGAAGTTTTTCCGAAGTTCTGCTGTCCCGAAGACCAACAATCATCCTGTCGCGGATCAATTCTTCTTTCAGTGGTTCATAGTTGCACGCAGTGGCTAGTCCACTGAGAGCAGTGACGTACTCCTCAGCGTTTTCCGTCTCCAGTTGCAATCTTGTGTTGAACATTGCTCTCTCGTACACCACGTTTCGATGGGGAATAAAGTAACGTTCGAAGTTCTCCATTACCATGTCGAAGTCTTGAGCCTTGGTGTCGGACAGCTTGAAAGTCTGTAAGACGACTTCAGCTTGTGGACCCATGATGTAAATGAGAGCGTCGACTTGGTGTGATGATGGTTGAGATGCCAGTCCTGATGCACTGTGGAAGAGCTTGAATCTTTTCTTGCATGCTGGCCATTCGTTAGGTGTTATAAAACTGAAGGCTTAAGCGCGAAACACATGTACGACGAAACCGTCCGATCCGACGTCCGACCACACGCAATACGACGGTCGGAGGCGAGGGTTTTCAACGCTCTCCGGTGCTACGAAAACCCTCGCCCCCCAAGGTCATTCCGGCAGTCCGCACGTCGGATCGGACGGTTTCGTCGTACATGTGTTTCGTGCTTTAGGGTGACGAGTTGCGAAAAGTTACCATTACCGATTGTTGCGTAGCACCCTTACGGCAGACGTCGAGGGCTTGTCCATTGTTCCTTCGTTTGTAGTCGATCCTGCGCTTTACTAATCATTAGTAGACTCGCGGAGCGATCCCACTTCTGAAACCATGTTTCGTTTTACGTTCTTTGGCGAGGAGAACACACAGACAACCTTTCGTGCCGGTGTCAGGCTGAAGACTGAGGTCTCGTTTATTAAATATAAAGCGAAATAAAAGAAAGACACCTCTGGTACGGGGCGCTCAAGTTACGGGCGAAGCGTGGGAACGGACGTTTATCACTCGGGCTCCGCGCGAACGGTGGTTCTCACGGTCGCTGTGGACTTTGGAACTCGTGAGCGTCGACGCGTCGGCATTTCCATAACAGCCCCCACCCTATGTACGCGATAAAAATGTTTCTCCGACAGGGTCTTTTTTAATATTTTGAAAGCGTATTTTTTATCATACCCTTGAAATGTTGCCCCACGATAAAAATGTTATTATGTTAATCTATTCTTATAAAATGTTATATTGGAAGTGAGTATTCATGTCTGTTTTTATGTAGAGCATTTTCAATGCGCAGGCATGCATGCAATAAACTATTCATGCTTTACTTTTTGTATTTATTTTTATTTGACTGAAAATAGATTACAAAACGTTGCAGCAGGATAGCTCTAACTTGCGAGATGGAAATTGTTTCCACACAAGTACAGGTATCAAACGATCGTTCCGTCGATGATCGGTTGGCGAGAACGTCTTGGTGCATTCGCGGAATGGAACACTGCACCAAAGGAGAGCGCCTACGTATAGACAGTTAAGTCCACACGTACTTGACTTAAATCCTTGAATTTTTATTTTGCTGAAGTAGGAGCAGGAAATGTTTCCGATAAAGTCGTAAAATTCTTCGTGTATTGAAATCATACCAAAACTGTTAAAATAACTAATCGAATTGTCCTTTGGAGATATGAAAAAAAGAACCCAGTGGTCGCCGGAAGATCATTTCGGTGCCGTGTTAAGTACGTAAAAACCCTGGCTTGGTCTCTCCTGGCCAATCTCGTCTCAAGAAATAGTACTGCGAAACACAGGTCGCGTAAACTGGTTCCCTGCAAACATCGAATAAAATTCGCATTCTTCCATTTCTTCAATTACCGATACTGACCCGTCTCTCCTTGTCAACTTCCAAAACGCGTGGTGTTTCTGACATAAACAGGATCGTGACTGCCTTATTTATGTATTGTTTGAAAGTCAGAATGAGTCTCACATTGGTTATGAGGATCGGATATAAACTAGGAACTTAAACCGTAACCGTAACCGAACCGAAAACCGTTTAGGAACGAAATGTTTTCAGTATTCATGACGATTCAGCATTCAGAACGAAACCGTTATTTGAAATTTTTAAAAACCATAACCGTAATCATAAATTGTTTGCCGGTTACCGGTTTGACCGATATTAACCGAAAAAATAAAAATATTAGTTTTTCTCAAGTACCACCTGTAGGAGGGATCTTGAAAAGTCGTGGCAATTTGACTGAGTTTCTCTCAGCGAGGGGGGCATCTGGTAATACATTTCCTTTCAAGTTAACTTTAGGATTAAGGATGCTTAGCTGGAAACAGTGGTCGAGCTTATAATAAAGAAGTATCTATTTCTAAATCTGCCACACTCCTACATCGCTACAAGTATTCAGTAGGTGTCGCCTTTAGGGTATTAACTAATAAGTTTGAATTCTCAGATGTCCATTCCATTCGGCTCTATCAAAACGACCGATGTTCCTGACATGCAGCAGCCGCTATGAAGAAACGAGGTAAAATAACCGTCATGCAGAGCTGGCGGAAAAGAAAACCTGGTATTCATTTAGTCACTTAGTCAAAATGTGTCGCGATAGACGATTTTGAGGCAACACAGAAAGAAAAGAAAATGTGGGATGTTTGACATTGGCGTTTCGTATGATATTATGTGCTCGAGTTGAGAGCGGTGGGACGAACGAGAAAACGTCCAAAAAGGTTTCCTAGTTTTTTTTTCTTTTTCATGCCAAGACCTTTTTTCTAACCGAGTGGCAGCCGCCGGCATTGCCACACATCTCCACATGGCAAGAGAAAAAGCCAAGGAGAAGGATGCCTCGTCGTCGAACGCGCCAACGCACTTGGCCGCAGATGGCAAAGCCGCCCTCGTCCAACAGACAGTTGATGCCACGTCTGCCTCCTTCGCCTCGACCTTGGGAGCTGCCCTGCTTCCCATCGTCGATTCCCTGGCCGGTCTCGCCTCAAACGGCCTGCAGTCTCAGCAGTCTCTGTCGCAGAACTCTGAATGCGAGCTATTTGAACGTCAAAGCGGTGAGCTTGAACATCCACAGACGCGCCAAGAGATCGCTTCCAGTATCGCAGGAGTCCTCCACCTACTTCCGCCGGAGGTTTGGCTTCTACGGGAATCATTTCTACCAGAGCCATCAACGCGATCCGACTACTTCCGGTGAAGCCGTTACCGCCCATTCCCGGAGCGAGGGTCCGTCAGGTCTAAGACACACTGCGCGACCTCGCCAAGAGCACCAGAAGTTTGTCCACGAGAGATGTCCACGAGATCCGGCATCTCCACCCGTATCGGTTCTACTGGGATGCCAAGCTCACCGAACACCAGCACCTCATTTTCGATTGACTGGAACTCTTCCACGTCGTCGCGAGAAGGAACTGGGGGACGGCTATCCGCTACGAGACGTCCAGGCTCGAGTACGATGTTTTCAGAGAGCTCCCCGACCAGCTACACAACCAGACTCGACGCGGACGCCGCATGTCTCGTGCTCCCATGAACAGCAACGTCCGGTCGAGGACGTTTTCGCCCATGCATTCTGCGAGGCTTGCGTCTCGGCCGACCTTGCCCGCGCTTGATCTTGGACCGAAGAAAACGACCCATTGAATTCAGATTCGACGGCTATCGCCGCCGAGCGAAGCCTGCTTGGAGTGGCTCAGCAGGACCGACAGTGTCATCAAGCCCCGTGCCGATGACGACTTCTTTGACACCTCCAATGGCCAGGTAGAAAACCACACCAACACAAACGAGCACACTACAGACAAACAAAGCGACGTCGAAGACTCCGAGTAGGACCAGGGTAGCACTGCCAACAAGTCTTAAGCTACGGGACCTGCGCCGCCAGTTCACCCGACCCAGCAGGCACCTCAAGTCGACTGGGCAGTGTTTAGTGAGGCATGTAGTTTTCAAGGGCTGCCCGACTTTGGCGCACTTTCCATTCACTGCACGTAGGATTCTTGCTTCACGGCCCACCCCCTCTCCCTGACCAGGTCCCCACAATCGATGCTGCCGTAACCAACATGTTGGCGGCATAATTAAACACTCCTCACGTGGTCCGTACCTCAACCCCGTCTTCCTCGTATACAAGTCAGCCACCGAGTTCCACTTTGTTTTAGACTGCGCCGGACTTACTCCTTACCCCCAGGCACCTCAGTTCCGCCTTACTCCCCTACCCCAGGCCATCAAGGTAAACCCCCTCCCGCCCCAAGCGTAAATGGTAAGGCTCGACCTTGCGGAGGCCTTTTACCATATCAGGCTTCATCCCTCCTCCCGTAAACCAAGCAGATTTAAAGTATAGGCCGCCGTTACTTCCGTTTTCGCCGTATGCCCTTCGTGATACGCCCGGCGCCGTTTTACACGCAACACTTGGCAACACCTATTGCCAGGGAAATACTCGCGCGTGTACTCTGGGCTTGGTTTCACATAGACAGCATCTTGTGCGCCCATTCCGACCGAGAGAAGTTGGTGTCTACGGTGCGCCTCCTCGTGGAGGACTTGTTGCGGTCGAGATTGCGCTTAGACCTAAGCGACACAAGCAGAGCCCACCAGACGCCTGGGTTTTCTTGGGTTCAGGCTCGACACAGCCGAGGACACCATTTCGCACAGCCAGAACGGCTCCGATCCTTTCCCCGCAGGGGGCACCTGTGAAAGCAGGTGTTTGGAGAGTGGCGTCTCCACGTACTCCGAGCCCCGCAGGGGGCGCCTGCACCATAGGTGCCAGGTGCTTGGTGAGTAGCGTCACCACGGACCCCAGCCACGTGGGCCACCATACCCACACGCAGGGGCACCTACTTTATAGTAGGTGCTTGGTGAGTGGCGTCACTACGAACCCCGAGCCTTGTGGGTTTGCCCACCCACGTCTGGCTGTGCGTGGCGTACCCGTGTCCGGAGAAAAGGGGACCCTAGTGGTTGAGCTGAGCCTGGAGTATGTTTGGACCCTTCGGGGCCCCCCGGGCGAGGCAATACACCGCTTCGGAACCTGCTTCTCGTAAACGGGTGTCCTGACTTGGCCCGACCAGGATGATTCAGTCAGTCGCCTCTTCTACCCTCTTCTTCCTTCTTTCACTTTTTCTCCCACCTCTTTCTCTTTTCTTCTACACTCTCTTCCTTCCTTGTTTAGCTTCTTAGGCGGCAAGGGCTAACCTTGAGTGGAAGCAGGTCCTGTCCCTGCATCCACACTCGGTTATAGTGCCCGGGGAGCACTAATAGAGTAAGTGTGTCAGCCAAGCCTTTCTTGCTATGGCACATTACCTACCCCCTTCTTGGGCTCCGTGGTGGGCGGTGCACCCGGGCACTGAATTTCCTTCCCATATGTATGGGTTCTAAGCTAAAACAACCTGATCGGCCTCCTAAAAGAGTCCGGACCGAAGCACTTTCAACGTTCCTGAACAAAGACAACTCAAACTCCAACGACTACTTTACCAAGTTTTTTGTACTGCACTCCGAGGACGCTGCTAAACCGCTGTCGAATGTGTCTCCCTTCATTGTTGCTAAGGTTCTCCAAAGCATACTAGGATGGAAATATGAAGCTAAGAAGCTCTTTTCAGGTGACCTTCTTGTGGAGGCGTTCCAAAAATTCCAGGCCACAGCTTTGCTGAATATTCAAACTATTCATGACCTCGAGGTGACTGTTTCTCCTCACCACACACTCAACACCATTCGCGGTGTGATATCGGAGGATGATCTGGCTGACAGCTCCGAAGAAAAAATTGTGGAGGGCATGCAGGCTCAAGGTGTTGTCGCTGCAAAACGAATCAAAATCCGACAGGATGGCGAGGAACGACCTACTAGACACATAATTCTAACCTTCGAGAAGAGTACGCAGCCATCTTCAGTGAAAGCAGGCTACATCACTTGCAAAGTGCGGCCGTACATTCCAAATCCTCTCCGCTGCTTCCGTTGCCAGCGCTATGGTCACGGTTCGCGCGCTTGTCGTGGTCGTGAGACCTGTGCCAGGTGCAGTGGCAAAGACCATCCTGCTGACGATTGCAGAGCAGACTAGAACTGTGCCAACTGTGATGGTGACCACCCGGCATACTCAAAAGCTTGTGGCCACTTCAAGAAAGAAAAGGAAATTCTTGCACTCAAAGTGAAGGAGAACATTACCAATCAGGATGCGAAGCGTCGTCTCTCCACTTTTCAGAGAGGCTCTTTTGCCGAGGTGGTGTCCAGCAAGGGACCTGCACCGTCCAAGGCATCAGTGGCAACTCAGGTCTCTTTTCCTGACCGTGGGAAGCCACTGCAGTCTCCCACGCCCAGGCCGAAAATCGCTCTGCCTGGGCATTCACTCTCAGCTGCAAAACCAGCTGACACACCTCGTGTCACAAAAAACTCAGGTGCCACTGAGGCGATGGTGATGACTCCATCGTCCCTTCCTTCTGCGTCGTCCCCCCCCCCCCGGAAGGGGCAGCGAGCCCCTCGCTCGTCCTCTCTTGGAAGGACTTCGCCGAGGAAGCAGCACGTTTCACGTGCAGTGTAGAATACGAATGGGGATGTGGGTCAGCCCAGTACGTCGACCGCCTCTCCAGCAGGGCAAGGCGGAGGCCGGTGGTTGCCCCCGGTCGTCTGATAGCTCCCAGGCTCCTGGCAGGCTTGCCAACAAGGCTCTTGAAGCAGAGATGGCAGCGGATGCTGGCACCTTTTCTGCTCCAGAAACTGTCATAGAGGACATGGAGTGGCAGACAAGAAACAGAAAAAAGAAGGGAAAAAAACCAGTAGTTCCTCCAAAATGATCATTCCATTCCTACCCTTTTTAAATTTTTCTTTAATAGGGGCATTTCCATAAAGAAGGACTGCGACCATTCAACGGAACTGTCGTGGTCTTATGATGAACTTCGACGATGTGGAGTTCCTCTTGGAGGAACATCTGCTTCAAGCCCTAAGTCTGCAGGAAGCTCATCTTAATGCAAGTCTTACAAATTTTCTTAGGCGGTATTGCATTTTTAGAAAAGATAGAGGTGACGAATCTGTTTCTGCAGGAGGGGTTGCAGTGATTGTGCTTAAGCACATTCCCTGCTGTGCGGTCGATTTAGCCACTGGACTGGAGGCGGTGGCGGTGCGCTTCCTCCTTCACAAAGTGGTCACTGTGGGCTCCCTGTACATACCACCTTCTTTTGCTCTTACCATAAGTGATTTTAATGATCTTTTACTCCAACTCCCAGAACCCTTTCTTTTACACGGAGATTCTAATGCCCACAACTGTCTATGGGGTAGTGACCACGTTGACTCCCGTGGTCGAATGATCGAATCAATTTTAACGTCTCACTCACTTTGTCTTTTTAACACGGGAGAACCAACCTATTTTAGCCCATCCTCATTATCATCCTCGTGTATTGATCTGTCATGGGTACCGCCGACCGCAACGGCAGGTCGGCGGGGCTCATGACCGGCGGTACCCATTTTATTTACATATATTTATAAAGAAAAAGAAGAGAGACGGCACTGGCATTAGCCCAAGGCTTCCCCAAGGCAAAGTTCGTCCATGGCTGCGGTGCAGCGCTAGAGCCAAAGCTTTGTTGTCCATGTGTAGAAGAGTACCTTTCTCGCCAATGCAGGCGCACTAGAACACAGCGAGTCCTTCCCAGAGGCATATTGGACTCGACAGAGGGGCTATGATTGCCTGGTCACAGTCCCCTACAAGTGCTCCAAGACCGACTCTAAAGGCATTTGCCCATGCGCTGTCGGGTAGCAGGGGAAGGTGTAGCGGTGGGCAGTGCGGCAAAGTCGACCAAACACGCAGAGAGAGGAGAGAGAGAGAGAGAAACTTTATATAAGAAGTGAGGTCGTTGTTTCCTTCTTGGGCGATGCCCTTAGTCCAGGGATCCGTTGTCTTCTACTATTCGCTTGGCCCGTTCCCTCAGCCGTCGCTGTTCGTCAGGCACTGTGCTGGATAGCGCAGCCTCCCAAGAAGAGAATGTAGGATGGGGATTGGTTTGATGCCGTTTCTCAATGGGGTTGGACAGGTCCATGTGGAGTCCCAGGCAGCACCAGCTGTCTGGCCAGTCTCTGGCCAGTCATCCTCTGGCCGCTCATTTTTGTCTGGCCATTGTCTGGCCAGGGATGCTCCTAAGATGCTCCTACATGGTCATTTGGCCAAGTAAAAGTAGAACGGCCAAACTCTGGCGGAAGAGAGGCCGAAATGTGGCCAAACACTCAGAATGTGACCGGCCAAAGGACGGCCGGCTTGTGGCCGTTGATTGGCTGGTTTCAATTGGCCATCCTCTGGCCACTCAGCCCTAGCCACAGTTAAGCCGTTCAACTCTGGCCAGATTGAGGCCATTCAGCTTTGGCCAAATGAAGGCCGTTCAGCTTTGGCCAGATGAAGGCCATCCATCTCTGGCCGAATTAAGGCCGCTCACCTTTGGCCAGGTTAAGGCCATTCAGCTTTGGCCAAATAAAGGCCGTTCAGCTTTGGCCAGATTAAGGCCGTCCTACTCTGGCCAAATTAAGGCCACTCACCTTTGGCCAGATTTAGGCCGTTCAGCTTTGGCCAGATCAAGGCCGTCCTACTCTGGCCGAATTAAGGCCGCTCACCTTTGGCCAGAATGAGGCCATTCAACTTTGGCCAGATTATGGCCGTCCTACTCTGGCCGAATTAGTCCGCTCACCTTTGGCCACATTGAGGCTGTTCAGCTTTGGCCAGATTAAGGCCATCCTACTCTGGCCGAATTAAGCCCGCTCACCTTTGGCCAGATTAAGGCCGTTCAGCATTGGCCAGGTTATGGCTGTTCAACTATGGCCAAAGTAAGGCCGTTCTATTT
Organism: Ixodes ricinus; assembly: GCA_037355805.1. Classification (NCBI taxonomy): domain Eukaryota; kingdom Metazoa; phylum Arthropoda; class Arachnida; order Ixodida; family Ixodidae; genus Ixodes; species Ixodes ricinus. Next base: position 879 of record JAZHYW010013943.1, on the reverse strand, counting down.
CGGCCAGAAGCAGGCTGTTGAACTTTTGCCAGAGTCAGGCCATTGAACTTTTGCGGGTCAGGCCGATTTGATAAACAAAACCATGCATATAGGCTATTCAATTGAGACCAGGCTCAGGTCCTTCAACTTTGACCAGAGTCCAGACATCTAAAGGCCTGTACTCTGGTCAAAGTTTAACAACCATCTTGGCTAAAGAATAGCTATGAATTTTTAGCCAGAGCCAGTTCTTTCAAAAGGGAGCCCAGGAATAATGCTAAAAAAAACTGCTTTGATACATATACTTCTTTCCTTTATTGTTTTCTGTGTATGCTCTATTTCTTGCTTGCCCTATGGAGACTGCGTCCTTCGTTACGGTCATTAGATGTGTAAATCCATTTCTTGGCGACGGACGCCACAGTTGCCTTGTCTGCCTCTTCGAACTTGGGCTTCAGTGCAGCTGAAAAAAATTAAAATGAAATGCATGGGTCAGATATGCAAAAAAAACTATCAAGTGAGCAAATAATTCATAACAATTCTTGCCTGCAGGACATGGAATACAGTCAAACCCGTTTCTATCGAACTCGCAAAAGACCGTCTACCAGTTCGATATAGCGGGTAATTTGACAACAAACAAGCACACCACATTTAGAAAAGTCGACGTGGCCACGCGGGAGAAAAACAGACAGCTTGCTCTGCGAGCTGGCTTTCCCCCAACACAGATGGCCGCGTTGGGGGAAACCTAACTTGCAGTGCAAAACGGCGCTCTTGGCAGCAGAGTGTCGAACCGGAACCGAACCGAACCGAAAACCGGAACTGAACCGTTATTTTTAGCCGAACCGGAACTGAACCGAACCGAAATCTTTGCCGCCATCTTGGAACTGAACCGGAACTGAACCGGAA